>BLKR01009794.1:0-87414 GCA_011170035.1 Teleogryllus occipitalis
TCATCCTTCCTAGACACTTCATCCTTCCTAGACACTTCATCCTTCCTAGACACTTCATCCTTCCTAGACACTTCATCCTTCCTAGACACTTCATCCTTCCTAGACACTTCATCCTTCCTAGACACTTCATCCTTCCTAGACACTTCATCCTTCCTAGACACTTCATCCTTCCTAGACACTTCATCCTTCCTAGACACTTCATCCTTCCTAGACGCTTCATTATTCCTAGACGCTTCATCCTTCCTTCTCTCTTCCCTTCCTGTCCCCCCTCCCTTCCTGTCCTCCCTTCCCTCTTCCACCTTTTCAATGTCTCCTACGCCCTCTACAATTTACCCTATGACCTTCCCTCCCACCGTTCATCCTACGTATTTCAAACTTTTGTGTTACTCCCCTCCCATTCTCTAATTTTCAATCCCCTTTCTTTACTCTACCATCCACTTCCGCTCTCCATTTTGTCTCACTTTACGCACTACACTTTTCCTTCTCCTTTCGCCCTGAATTACCTGCCCTTCATGCTCCTCCCTGCCCACACCCAACCATTTCACTTACTCTTCACTCTTCTATCTCCATCCGCCTCCTCTAATTCACCATTCGATCTTTAGTACTTCACTCTTCGCCATTCTGTTCTCCTCTTCGTGTCTTCCACTTTTAGTCTTCCTCCCTCCATCCTTCACTGGGCGTCCTTCGACCTTTGTCCCCTGCACAGCGCGCTCCCCCTAGTGCTTGTCGCGCCCGTTTGGTCTCCTCCCTTCCACCACCGTCCTCCCGGCTCCTTTCTCTGGCGTGTGGGTGGACCCTGGGGCCGGTCGGAAGTGCGGTATTACGACGCCAAATGTATTTCCAGAAGCCACTCGAGCACACGAGACCAATTTGGACCATTACATAACATTAGCGAGATAAACAGAACGAAACGCTTTGGGGAGACCGAGGGATTTCCGCACCCTACGGGGTAGTTTTAATACGCCTATAACACCGGACATTTATTAGTGGAGTAAAAAAACTTCGCCAATTTGCAGGAACTCGTTTCTTTAATGTGGTGTGAGGTTTTTCATTGTTTTTAAAGTGCATGCACATTCCTCCAGCGTACTAATGTTAACCACAAAACATATTCTCCCTAAAACTTGTATGCTCGTTGTACACAAAAGTTTCTTTAAAGTGACGATTATCAAAATAATTCTTTTCAGAATGATTTTGCAATTAAATAAATTAGAATGGATCTGAAAACATTAAATAAGAATTCTGTATGTAAGCTTTCCATGAGTGACAATTTGCATATAAATTGCCGAAACTGAAATTGCAAAGGCGATTTTAACGATTGATACTTTCCCTTTATATCACATACGAAGCTCACGAATAAGTTTCATTTTAGATAAAAAAATTCAATAAGAGTCCAAAGACAGCGAATATAGAATTTTCCTTCATTTAAGTATAATTTTACAATTCCACAAAAATTTCTTGCTCAGACCTCTAAACGTTTCTGTCCTCTTAAATGCTTCCAGGTTTCTACTAAGTTTCGTCAGGAATGAGGGAAGAGCTCCGTTTTCAACAGACCTATTTAATGGCAGAAATTGCAAGTAATTGTGTCTGGTAGCAAATTTTTATATCTACACCTTTTCATATTTGGCATAATATTCGTTTGAAACACATTCTATAGTTCTAAGGCTTTGAGATTACAGAAATAATCGTACTAATAATAAGCAATTGCTATCCAAGTTATTCCCCAAAGCTTCTGTTTTCTCACCTTGGAAGACTACCATTGCCCTTTTTTGTATAATATTACGTACTAAAGAACGGGAACGTGTTTTCAAGCAATACAGAGATCTACAATTATAGCACACGACGTAAGAATAATATTCATCAGGTGCCAGTATACCTATTTAACAACACACAGCTAGATGACAATAAAAAGTTAAATCGATAAGCAAGATGATACGTGAAGTAAAATATTTTCTGTTGCATTACTGTTTCTGCGTAGTAAGAGATTATACTAAGCATTATAAACGAAAAGAATATTTATTTTAACAAAAGTATCAATGCTTTGTTACCATTTACCCTGTATATTTCTACAAGACTAAACATGCCTTAAACAAGTATTATATTTCAGCCTCTCGGTCAATGATCCCCATATCCATACCAAATCAGACTTTCCTTTCAGTTTCTCTTCATTCATTATCCCTTAGACTCTGTTTGGGGTCTAAAATATAAAGTAAGGTCAATTTTCGTTTTATAATATGTTTCTGAATGACGATCTCCCTTATTTGTCTATTACGAGTTAGTTACCCCGTATCAGACATTCTCCGGTTGGTATGGTAGACACCTATGTATATAAGGATATCCTAGAATGTTTTTCTGGAAATATTCGTTTTAATTAGTATGATACAGTAAATGAAGCAAATAAATAGCGTCATTTTCTTAATTAATAATTCTAAGTAGAATCTGTGCATGAAATACAGGTTAACTATTGGGTAAGGCATCATTCACAATGCAAACTTAAACGTAAACGTAACGTAACCGCAAAACTTACAAATGAGTTACTAAGAATCATATATTACCATTCAAAATGCTTTGACGTAACCTTAGACGTAAGTGCGTAAACTTAAAGAGTTCACAAGATCCAAACTTTTACGTTAAGTTTACGTCGGAATTCTACCGAACACCAAGAGAGCAGCGTGGAAGGTCTATTTCAGATTGTGTTGAGGTAGTTTGTGGTTATATCATTTTGTTACTGAAATGTAGAAAACTAGTTTGCGCACAGTTTTGATGCGTGTAGTGAATTCAAAGAAGGAATTTGGACAATGTTTATTGCGACTTTAACTTGACATGGCGAATAAACTAATTATGTTCGACGAATTACTCGCGAATGTGGTACACGAGAATCTACATTTATACGATGAAGGAAATGCGAGCACTACTACATCAGCTACTCGCATATATATGACAAATCAATAGAAATGTTAAAGAAAAATCTGCAAACGGAAAGATCTTTCCACCGTGCTACAAACGAATCGATAAAGTTTCAGTAATTTGAATTCTGATTGGTTCAGGCGAAAATTTCGTTCCAGCGTACGTTCGTCATTGTGAATGCTTGTTTTTACGTGTAAATTTTACGGCTAAGTTTACAGCATTACGTTACGTTTAAGTTTTGTTAAGCATTGCGAATGAGACCTAAAGGGCGAAGGGTGAAATCTGACCCCAAACAGAGTCCGAGTAAGTAATGGAGTAACAGAGTCGAAGAGATAAGCAAATGCTGAGAAGTCCCCTTGGTTTGCAACTGAACAATAAATGTGAACCTTCATTCTACGCAAGCGTTTTCTTTCAGTTCTGTTTTTGTTAGATTGTTACAGGAATAGAAGATTTAATTATTGTTTAAACAATATTAACACAAAATGAGTAGTTCGTTTGCGGATGTCAGTAGTTCTATTGCATACGTACCTGACTAAATTATTATAAAACTAGACTAGTTTTTAACACATTATTATTTTCTTGTAATGTACGCGGTTATTTCACAGAAAAAACTCATTCTCACAAAATGAGTTCGATATAGAGAAATAATTTTTGAGAAATATATATATATATATATATATATATATATATATATATATATATATATATATAAACAGTTTGAAACAAAATTTTCAAGTCAGAAAAATAATGAGATTTTTATAGAAGTTCGATAATATAGATTCATTGATTAATTTTTTCGTGTTTCCGGGCGCGTCAACAGCTTTGGCCATTAGTCCCGTTAATGTAGTGCATGCTATTTTTCTCGGGAGATGGCGGTGCTCTTCCCCCGCTGGATGGCGAGGTCCGGCGCCGACCTACCATTGGCTAGTGGGGGTTCCCCCTAACCAGGACACTCCAACAGCGGGGCACCGCCTCATCCGAGACAAGCTCTAACATTCCGACCGGTCTCCCGGAATATGTGGTAGTGTAGGGCATGTTAGTGTAAGTGTGTGTGTAAGGGAAGAGGATAGGACAAGGAAGAGGAAGGACAGATCGCGTGCGGTTCGTGGCCCGTTTGGTAGGGTATTGCTCCGGCATTCGCCTGGTGTTGATCGGAGAAACCACGGAAAACTACCGATCAGAGCAGCCGGCCGCTAGAATTCTCCTCCAGACAGCGACTGAATTCGACCTAACTGAAATGCTAGTGTCGAAAATCCTGCTGTCAGGACTCGAACCTAGGACCTCCCGGTCAGAGGCGCTGCAGTGACATTGATATATAGAGGTTCAATATATGGAGGTCCGGATGTAGGTAAAATGAGTGTTGGCAGGTGTTTCGGAACGCTTCTCTTCTATACGCCGTATTGAGTTTGATGTAACGTTTGTGACGATATATGAATAAATGTTTTAAAATTCCAATTAGTCAGCCCGTTTTCTGAAGATAACACATCTCTGAAAACGATGTATCTCCTACTCTTAGAGAGGAGTGATGTAAAATTCTCACAACCAGGCCTACAATAACGCCTACCGAATTCATCAGATGGAGATAATGGGGTGGCAACTGTCCCCAATCTTTTCACAGTGAATTAGCCCGCAGCTCATGCATGTAGCAAACTTAATCCGCTTACCGTGACAGATTCCAGACGTGCGAGGCAGGATAATGTCTCTCAAATTGAGACTAGTTGCGTTACCGTAACAGTATCATGATGTCATCCGTTTATGGCGACGACCATAATTTAGGCTATGTGCAGAATCTAACAAGCACGTGATAGGCTTCTTGTTACGAGAACAGCGGCTTAACAGAAGCTATTGAGTCAGGGTAAAGCAGTAACTTAACATTAAATATGCCATTTACTATCATTCCCCTTCTGTGATGGTGAATGAAAATTTAGTACAATATATAATAAAGACTAGGCGCAGGATCGAAGTGAAAAATTATACAGGGGAATTGAAGACAAGAGAAAAGCCATAATAAGAAATGTGAAGAAAGGACAGTGGAACACTGGCCATTCGGAGAGAACATAAAAACCCTTTTACCACGGAGCCCATGTATAGACCAGAACGTTAAAGGGGATGTAGTAGAAAGAAACTGCACAGCACTGGTGAAGGTCGATGCGTCTGCGAATACTCCAGAGTTATGTACTGTAGAGAAGAGAACAAAGTACAATATTATAATGATTTCTTTATATTTTTCTCGTTGCAATTAACTTCACACTTCTTTTTTTATTTTAACTTTGTACTTCCAGTTTAACGACGAATATTTTATTTCATCATCTATTCATTGCCAATTTAATATAACTATACAACTTAAATTAATACAACTATAATACTAACTAATACAACTATTAATATACTATTTAGTTCAAGTAAAATACTATACAACGTTTGAATTAAAAAAACTTTACAAATATATTAATTACACTGACACATTATACTAACAGTACATTGCAATGCACAAAATGATGTTTCGCAAGAAGAGAATAACATGAAGCTAGAAGTATTTGCTTATTTTCATACCGTGTACGTTCTTGAAATACTTGCCGAACGTTTCAAAATTGTTCACTGTTGATTCCGCGAATAAAATATCTTTTTCCAATAACTTTTTCAACTCTTTTGTTTTTCCTTCTCTTTCAGTAAATAAAGTATTAAAACATAGCTGGTAGAGTCCTGGATAGTACATTTAAATTGAGACATGGAAATATCTTGAAAAATTTATGTCGTACGGGCAACAAACTAAATGAAACTTAATATTTTCAGACTTACATACCGCTGTGCTAAAACTAAAATGTCTTTGATTGCCAAATGTCTTCGGCAGAACTCACTTTTGAAGTTTTAGATGAGGTTCATATTCTGCGTCAAAAAAATATCTTTTTTTCTTTCGTTGCCATTTTTTCGACTCGTGATAAAGAGATAGATGGCTACCCCATTTCAAGTAAAAATCACTTTTCTTATTTTCATGTTTCAAGTCCGTCTTGGGCATGTACTATACCTTTTAGATTTATATTTTTTCGTACGGAATCCCTAGAAGAAAAAAAAACATTCCAACTCCATGAGTGAAAGACGCAATATACTATTATAATTATGTTGTTACAGTCTTTATTAAACATAACTACTACTTCCAACCAATTTATCAGATAGTGATCTATATATCAATAGGTGAAGGGAACACAGTACCGTTTTGTAAGCACACAGCGCGTACGTGAGATTTGGGTTAGTTAAACATGGAGGAGGAGTACAATATTAATGAATAATATATCTTAGAAATATACTTAATTAAAATAAATAATGTAGCGTTCAGTTGCAACCAGCAACATGTTGCAAATACTACTTTCGCACATCGCATTGATTGATTGGTTGATTAGTGATTTCTGGCGCATCTACTTCCAAGGTCATTAGTCATTCCAAGATAAGCGTATCAGAGAAAAATACTTCACTCAATATTTGCATTTATGTCCGTGAAAGGCTTATTATTAACAACTAGTGGACCCGGCAATGCTTTGCTATTGGAATGAATTACACTTCACATGCCACTGTTCACTTGTTAATAACGTATTACCTGCGCTCCGCAAAATATTAATACATGAAAGATTTTCTCGCGAGTATAGGTTTGTTCTATGTCCTGGTTTGGTAATGGTTGTCAAGTATTCTACTGTTAAAACGTTCTCTCTCACGTTCCGGCGTGCATTCGCTACGAAATTGACATTTTCGCGGTGAAATTTGATTGACTTGTGCGGGATAACGATGAAGTAATAATTCCGGCCGATAATCCAAAATCGCAGGGGCAGAGTATGCAGGAAAACGCGCTTAATACTTGAGATGCGGCGGGTTGCGTAGAGTTCAGGGGCGCTTGAGTCAGCATAAACGCATAAAATCAACAACAACGTTCCCATTTTGCGTCTATGTGCGACAGACATACGTGTCCATTGTACTATGCATAGGTTTGCACAAGTGTAAGCAAAAATGTGACAAAAGTTTATCACAATAGAATGAACTGTTCACGTGCTGCGTGGCAGCGCAAAAAATAAAAAAATTAAAAAAAATAAAAACCTGGTAAACAGTGACTTCTACATATTTTATACTGATAATTTTCGCACATGAACAATTTTTTTACAAAAGTTCGTAGTGATTCTATTTTTTACATATAATACATCAACGAAGAGTATTGGATACAGTATATTTGACTTTCGAAGTATTTTACTTTGTTGGCTGTTGAGGTCACGAGACCAGTTTCCATTGTATTTCTCAGCCATGCGGGAGGAGCTAGATGCCAAGTGATCCCCCTGTTTTCCTAGAATTTCAAATCTCATAGGTATTGCAGGGAATTAAGGCAATCACGCGCTAATATCACATATGTTCATGCTCGCAGATGACGTATTATAACAAAATTCGAACAAATTACATGCAATAATTATAAATGTATGATCGTAACAAAGTAACATCAATAATGTTAAAAATTAAACATTTAGTGAATTACGGTCGAAATTTCACCACTGGTCGACTGAGATAAAATGGCATAACAAAATAACTTATGGTGCAACGAGACCACTATTTTCTTTATTTGTTACGGTTTCTCATTTTTTACTAATATAATTTGCATCCTTCTAATACCTTAGCAATTTCATAAAAGAGTTCTGAGCGAACGTGCGCAAAAGATTCGAAAGAATAATTGTAAATTTGTAAAAACATCCAATATTTTGAGCCGAGCTGGGAATTTGAACGCTTAGATTCTGGGTGCATCTCGCTATCCATTACACCGAGACAAAATTTCGATTATTCAATAACTAGGAAGCGGTGGAGTTATGTAATGCTATTGAATATTGTAAAGTACAGAAATACTTCTATGACCACTCAAAGTTATTTGAACGAATATATATTTTCTGTTATTTTCATAGGAGAAAAGACGATTTTAACAACACTTTTATCATGAAGGTGCGAGTTTGAGCAATACTATGAACTGGCATCACAGAGGAAAACTAATATTTATGGTATTTGAACTACATATAAGATGAAAAAGCACAAAAAAGGAACATTTTGGGCTATACGGCGAATACAATACTGTTATTATTGTTTACAGTAGCACGTCTGGAAAAATTATCCGATGTCGTGAACTGTAAACGAAAAGAGCTATTAATAACCAAAGGACACTTTGTGAGGAAATGAATCACTCATTGAGTATATAAAATAATGGATACTTTGGCGTTAAGTTAATTATGAACGTTAAAATGTTTGTCATTTCATGCAGAAAAGAAAAGCAGAAAATAATCATCAGTCATTTGTTACCCTAGATTTCGTCAGCTTCTCTCCAATAATTGTGATTAGCCTTACTCCAGCATATTCACTTCGTACTCGTATATTCTCATCCAATTCTTCACGTTTGACAGACCGACCTTGTACGTTATTCAACTGGTTAAAGTAATGGGAAGATTTTATCGGTACGTTCATTTCTCTTTCATCTTCACGTCTTTGCAATAATTATTCTGCAGATAAGAGCCCTCTCACATCCTTCTCTCACCACCATTCATTCATTCGTTCGTGACTCTTCCGACATGCCATTTCTCTCAATATTCTCGCTAGGTTTAGGCAAGCCCGCCAAAGGTGTTACCTCTCTTGCCGCCCCCCCCCCCCCAACCTTCCGCGACCGCAGCCCGGGGGAGGGGGTGAGGCTCTTAAAACCGCTTGTGTCTGGGACACTTACGCCATTGGCGGAGTTCAAAGACAGGATGAAGTAATCCTCGACTTTGTGGAGACGCATCTCTCCGCTAAAACACATTAGCATCCACGCGCGTCGCCACTTAGCTGGGAAACAAGGTCTCAAAAGGCCGAAAGCAGACCTCCGCTACGCGACGCGAAAACATAGGATCGCTCCCGCGGGAAAGACAAGCACAGCGCGGCCGCTCAGACAGGAGCGAACTCTTCCGTCGATCGTGGTGGAAATAAAAGGAACTGAACATGAGGGAAAGAGATGGGCGAGCTATTGCCCACCGCATACGACTTTAGCCAATGAGCTTCAGGCAGCTGTTTGCGTCAGCATATTAGCGGGAATTTTAAATGCAGCCACATACCAAAATTATCACATTGTTACAAGTCATTGAAATAGATATATACAGCATTCCTTTTACATATTGCATCTTGTTATTCACCGTGTTATCTTTAGTTGGTCGCCGTTGGAACTTGTCACTTTATGCCACTTTAAAAACGCTTTCAACGCTTTTCGCTCTCCATGCAACATGGAGGCCAGCGTCTGCTCTGCCTTTTCAAAGAATATGCCTGAACTGTGATCACGAGTTTCGAGACGCAAACTGGTGCTGCGTAGAACGAGCAAAAATCGGTGCCCCCGAGTAGCCCACCCATCTCTTTCCACCATGGAACTGAAGATTTACGCACATAATATTGAAATAGAAGGTTGATTGATTATTTTGTGTTTCCGGGAAAGTCTTCGATATTACGAACATTAGTAAGGAAGTGTGGAGCATGCTATTTCCCGCGAGGTGACGGTGTTTCTCCTCCGCTAGAACGTGAGATCCGACGCCGACCTGCCCTTCGGCATCTTGGCGGAGGGCGGGGCATTTCTGATGTCTAATTTAATTTAATTTGAGTTTTGTGGTCAAAGAGCATTAAAAACTGGATGTGACGTATGGGGGATGAACAATATGCAAACATTTCTTTGAGCTTCAGAATCTCTTCCCCATCTTTCAACCATAAATAGGTAATTGAATGATGAATAAAAGTACCAACAAAGTTGTATTGTGTTTATACATTCTTTAAATAGGATAAATGTTTGATAAAGTTGTATAAATTTGTGAAAACAATACGTACTATGTTGTTTCTTTGCTACCTTCCACGGTTATTTGACATGATAATATCAATTATTTAAAAGTCCACAAACACAAGCAGCGTAATTCGAGAATTAGTTCTAAGTTACCGGTAATAGTTTTGTATGAAAAGATGAGATTCGCTAATAATTAGCAATCAAAAGTCATAATTATACCGTATGAAGCAGCGATGTCAAGGTCGACCAGCGAGAGTCCGTGGCATGGCTAGCACGACGAAATTACCACTCCACGCAGTGGATCACCTCGTCACAAGAGAGCAGTGGGGAGTTAAAGTCGCCCTGAACGGTTTTAAGCTTTACACATGAAATACGATAAGGTGGGATTTAGATAAATAAATTTACCAACGTTTTTATTTATATTTTTACTTACATTTGAACATTGTTGCCTTAACCGCTGTAGTTAATTTGATCTTTGTCCACTAATCACGGTTTAATATTTAATCTTATGTTTTATTCCGTACTACTGACAGTTTTCTTTCCGGACGGTAATTGCGCTGAGAAGCTCATGGTACGACACGATGCCACAAAGCATGCCACTTCCACCAGTAGAAGACATTGACATCACTGGTATAAATCAAAATAATTTAATGTCAGTAGTACCCACAGATTTTAAGACACTTAATCAGATCACAATTATTCATGCTGCCCATGTCATTTCAAAATTTTTGAGACGTTTTACATGCATTTTCTGAACGCATCTTCAGGCAGGCATTTGTCCATTTCCTAAAATAAACATGTGTGAATGGTTGATGGCTATTTATGAAGGGTAAGTTTCTTTCAATTCCCCTGTTCAATAAAGAGATGGCATCACTCGATTCTTAATGGATACTGGAGCAATATTATATTTAAATGAGTTTAAAAATTAACCAAGGTTGTATGTTCAATATTATTTAATTTCAGTTGTATTCACATATATTACAGAGAACCAATAAGGTCACAATTAATACATAATTGTACTCTGTAATAAAATTTTATTCTGTCCATTTTATACCAAAGAAAAGCAAAATAATAAAACTGTATAAAAATATTTGTTTCCCTCTGAGGTAGTAATTAAGCCACGTGGGATTTGTTGTTGCAAAAATATTTTGTACTCACTTGTAATGGCAACAGTGTTGAAATTTAACATTGTTATTGAAAATTTTCCTTGAAAACTATTCATTGTTGGTTGCACACCACCAATCCCTGGGTAGTAATTTATACAAAATCATTTCATGTCATGTTTGGCGGTATCAATGCAATAAATAAAATGGGTGATAAATACTATTGATTTCATCAGGGAAGATGTTGTATTGTTCACCGATCGTTGTAAATAATACTACATTACCCATTCCATTCTAGAGTTTAACGAGTGAATGGGTAAGCATTGATAACTGTCACGTAAAATATTCGAAGACATTATTTCCGAAACTGTAGTGCATGATACGTCCCGGGAGATGACCGTGTTTCCCTCTGCTGGAAGGTGGGATTCGGCGCCAACCTACAGCTTGCGGGGATTCTCCTGCCAGATTCCTCCCCCAGAGAAGCACTGCCCCGCGTAAAGCTCTACGCTCCTAACAGATCTCGCCCTTATGAAGTAGTGTAAGTGTGTGTGTGTGTGTGTGTGTGTGTGTGTGTGTGTGTGTGTAAATGCATAAGGGAAAAGAAAGAGACTAGGATGAGTAAGAAACGATTGCGCGAGGTCCGTGTCCCCTTTTTTAAAATACTGCTTCGACAATTGCCTTATACTGATAGAAGAAACAATTGAAAACTACAGATCAAAACAACCGTTAGCTAGAATTCTTCTTAAGACTGATTGAATTCGATCCAGATATATATCTGATGCCGAAATGTTAGGTAAAATGACGAGAAATTGTTACTGACGAAGTAAAAACACACTTTGTAACTTACTTTACATAACACTAAATTATGTCAGTAATTGTGTTGATATTGTTATCAATACCATCTAGGTATTCTCCCGTAATTATGTACCCATATTTATCTCCCCATAATATTTTATTTTTCATAAATATTTTCTTAACAACTAATAAAATTGTATAAGAATATATTCGTTGCTCTCACCAATAGCTGCATGAAGGAGACGTGAAGATTACGGTCTATTTAGATGAGTGAGGAAACCTTATTTGCAAAAAAGGAAAAGAAGTCACATACACTGTCAGATGGAAATATAATTATTTCAAATAAAAATGTATAAATAAATAAAATATAATAATATAATTTGCCAAAGCATTTGATGCCGTTCCACACAAAGAAAGGTTCATAGATTAATGAATTTTTCCATTGACACTAGAATGGATCGATAAAATTCTTGAAAACCGAAACGGGAAATCTGAGTTAGACAACAATTTTCACCCATGGCAAAGGCTACTTCAGGGATCACTCAAGCAGTATTGTGAAAGCAAAAGAATTAACTTACTAAACGCTTGTTCGTCCATTAATGGAATGCGGGGGAGTTTCTTCCGACCCTCATAGAAATTTACAAAGGGGAACTCTGGACAGAATAAAAAGGAAAGCTAGTAAACTTACTTTGCAAGGCAATAAGAAGAAAGTCTAATGGGAGTCGCTAGAAATCAGGAGAATTAACGCAAGGCTCTTTTGCCCTGTAGAAAGTACAAGCCGGTTATCTAGCTTGGAAAGATATTTATAACCGACTCGGTAGATCCACGTACTTTACGGCAGAGGGGATCACAAACACAAAATTCACTTGAGGTCACAGAGAGCAGATGATGGAAGAATTTCCTTTACTAAAAGAACGAAAACGGACTGGCAAAAGTTGCTTGCAACAGCCTTTGAACTCGTTCTTCTAGACGTTCATAGTTTAATAATAAATTAAATAACAGTTGTACATTTTATTAATTAAGTTGGACTAGTTACAACAGCTATTATTGAAACAATTAAATACAATGATTATTATTAAATGCATCATTAATGAATTTTAAATGTATTTGTATGAAGTGTTGTGGGAAAGCCTAACAGCCTCGGCCAGGAATCGAACCCGGGACCGTAACACGGGAAGCAAGCAAGCTGTCCACCCGAAGGCCTGCATAAACGTACCTATGTTATATCTATGGTTTATGTATGTGTGTATGCATGTATGTATGTATCTTTCTATTTAGATATATATTTATCTATTATCCATCTACCTGTCTATGTATATTGTACATTAGTACCCCAACACTTTCTCAGAAATGAATGAAAATAGTATTTGGCAATATTAACTTGGTCATGAAAAGTGTAAGGTAGGTAAATGTAGTAAAAAAAGTCGCAGATTTAGTGAAATATTAATATCTGACCATAGACAAGAACGTCTCTTGGAAAATACAAAAAATACAAGATCCCGCCGATACATTATCTGTGGAAAATTACATTACGAACAATTTATCTTGTAATATTTGAACCTCCAATAAGATGCGGCGTTGAAAACTGGGTTGCAACATCTACAACACAAAAGAACAGAATTCAAAATATACAAAATAAAATTGTTAGGATGTGAGGATTGTTAGGATGCGAGAAAATTGAATGACAGTAAAATATTTACAACAAACTTCAAATAATCAAAAGAATCAATCGTAACACAATTGTAACAAGTATAATTTTACACAAATATCAAACTAGATGAAAATGGAATTATAATAATGTACCATTAAATTTCAAGAAATATAGAGGATTGACACTTACTGTCAAAATTCCAAATTTTTGAACATGTTACTAAAGTCCACATGGTACTAATATTTTAAAGAAAGATTTATCATCAATTCAATTAACTATAATTGAACAAAAACTCTTGAGTAATAATAAATATGGAGAGAACTAGGTAATTGGGCTAGTCTGTAGAACATAAGAAATTCGTATCTGCCTGGGCGTCTTTGAATCATAATTATTACTTGCTTTGGCGTAATACAAACATTATAGTCATTTTTATCTTTGCTAATTTTACTTAACTTAAACTTACTTAAGTATTCTTCTTCATTACTATTATTATTATTATTATTATTATTATTATTATTATTATTATTATTATTATTGTTGTTATTACTATTATTTATATTATTATTATTAATAATTACAATAATAATAATAATAATAATAATAATCTACTTACCCGCCCACCCATCTACCTATTTCTCTAATTAACTATCTACCTATTTATTATAAGCAAAACTTAGCTGCAATTTATTCTCCCACACAATGTGTTTCCCGTAATCGCATGGACTAAGAGACGGACAAACGAACTGGAAAAACACATTTGTAACACGCCGTGCGCAAAATGCGGTTTCTCGTGCTTCATGCCAAACAAAATACAAAAATCTCCAGGCTTTCCTTACAACGAAATGTACTTGATTTTCCCAGCTCAATTTACTGTATTCCTGAATATTTGCAAGTCGTGACTCGAGGTATAACATTATTGTTCAATTTGTAGGCGGTTTCTAACTTCGCCCCCTACCAAACGTGATCAACTTGCTCTTTGAACTGTTTATTTCCATGCCGGTTGTTACCGCCTAGATGTGTAATTTGTCTAAGTCTCGTTGCAAAATATCCTCGTCGTTCTCAGAGTTTATAATCCTATAATTTAAAAGTCATCTGCAAGGAGTCGTACATTCGAAGCTAAATTTGTCGGCAAATCATTTACGAAGGCAAAAAACATGAGTGATCCGATGACACTCCCTTGTAGAATTCCTGGCGTGACGTTTCTTGAGGGTGACAAGGAACTTCCGATTTGGACCTAGTCTCCTGTCACGTAGTAGTTTGTCTAGCCACCCTACCACCCAAGTCTATACCCGAATATATTAATTTCTTTATAAGACGATCGTGTGGAACCACATCTAAAGCTTTGGCAAAATCAATTACTATCGCGTCGACCCATCTACCTTCATCAATTACATCGGATAGGTCATGTAGAAGGGACACTAGTTGACTCTCGCACGAGAAATCTTTCCTCCCATTCTTTCCTGAGCTAGAAATTAGATGTTCCATTACCATGCATTCGACTAATGTGAGGCTCACTGGTCTATAATTACTAAGTATTGTCTTGCCGCCACTTTTAAAATAGGTACGACAAGAGCCAGCTTCCAATCTTCCGGTACGCAAGCGTTGTTTATATATATTATATATATTAAATAATCTAATTAACTATAGCAGAATAGCCTCTCCATCTAATTTAATTATGTCCGTGGAAATAGAATCTGGGCCTCGTGTTTTCCCTCTCTTCATTAATTTTATTCTTTTCCGCGAAAGTATTTACGTCAATATGAAAAAGACTTTTATCTAACCGCATTGGCATGAGAATACAGTTAGATTTCTGCTTGAAAACAGCTAAAAAGCTTTTGCTTTTTCTCTGTCGTTCGTTACTGGCGAATAACTGGAATCTCGTCTTTACTTCCCTTCCTTCTACGAACGTATTTAAAAAATACCGACCAATTATTATTATTACCCCCCGCATCAAGAAAATGATTTAATTGACGTTCCTCTGCGATTTTATTTTCCTTTCTTAAAGCTTTTGAATAATTTCGAAATAATGTAAGATGGTTTTCACTACGGTGTCTGTTGCTAAATGTTTATCTGGTTTTTCTTTTCAATCATCTTATCTTCGCATTATAATATTCCGGATTGCAGTTTGTTTTCAAGAATTTACTTGGTACAAATTCCTGCTCAGCATTAACTAGAATATTTTTAAACGCTCCCCATATTTCTTCCATTCCTCCTCCTATTCTAAGAAACTGGCCTCTTAGGTAATTTTGAGTAATATGTATACAAATACAATATGAATCATTATTACATCAATACAATATCATTATTATACAGGTAATTATTTATAGTTCACAAATTTCATAATATATTATAATAAGAAAATATTTTTCAAATATTTTAACCAAAAACAAACGAATTTAACGGGAAATTTTAGCATTTGCAGTTTTTAGTTTGCACCAATTAATTGACTGTTTTGAATGAGTGCGCACAATAATGTGATTGAGAAATGAACTGAAAAGTCGTTTAATTAGTCTCTATACTCAGAATCGAATATTTACAAAACAATTACCAACCTTATAAAATATTTTAAAACGTCGGTGAAGTTAAACAAAACATTTATTAAAAATATTTTGAGACCTCATCAGTGACGGAGAACTAACTTCTACCGCTGGGAGACCATTCCTTATTCTCTTTTGTCAACATAATACAGTAAAATCTGAAGATTTTTTCTTTGAAAATAGTAGCGACAACTTTTTTTTTGTAAATACATAATCGTTATGGTCGTATATCCATGTCTCAATTATTGCTCATTATTTCTTTCCATACGCTTTCGGTGAATTATTTATTACGATGGATCTGTTGTCTGATTTGAAAATTCTTAAAAATTATTTAGAATAATTAACAATTGTTTCGGAAACACAGGATTTAAGATTCTGCTATTCATGATGCCATTTCTATAAAAATAAATTTAAAAACTTGCCAGCGTTTTTAAATTATCGAAGAAATATTAAACCGGCAATGTGGTGAGTAATGAAACACTCACTTTTGATAAAATTCTATGGCCACATTATCGTGCTAAAATTTCGCACGATCGTGTATGCACAAAATACAATTTGCGACACTTTAGATCGAAACGGCACAATAATTCAGATTAATTGATTGTTTCCGAGCACGTCGACTTCTACGGTCCTAAGTCTTGTTAGTATAGCGAATGTTTCCAGAGAGAGAAAGAGAGAGAGCGAGAAAGAGAGAGAGAGAGCGAAAAAGAGAGAGAGCGAGAAAGAGAAAGAGAGAGAGAGAAAGGGAGAGAGAAAGAGAGAGAGAGAAAGAGAGAGCGAGAGAGAGAGCGAGAAAGAGAGCGAGCAGGAAAGAGAGAGAGAGCGAGGAAGAGAGAGAGAGAGAGAGAGAGAGAGAGAGAGAGAGAGAGAGAGAGAGAGAGAGAGAGAGAGAGAGAGAGAGAGAGAGAGAGAGAGAGAGCGATAAAGAGAGCGAGAGCGATAAAGAGAGCGGAGCGAGAAAGAGCGAGAGCGAGAAAGGTGGAGCGAAAAAGAGCGCGATAAAGAGAGAAAGAGAGAGAAAAAGAGAGAAAAAGAGAGAAAAAGAGAGAGAGAAAGAGAGAGAGAGAAAGAGAGAGCGAGAAAGAGAGAGAGAGAAAGAGAGAGAGAGAGAGAGAGAGAGAGAGAGAGAGAGAGAGAGAGAGAGAGAGAGAGAGAGAGAGAGAGAGAGAGAGAGATTGCGTTTTTCTGTCCCTGCAGGATGGTGAGATCCAACGCCAACCAACACTTTTGCTTGCTGGTTATTTCCTCCACAGGTATCTGGCAGCAGCGGGTAATCGTTCCAGGCGAGGCATCGCTTCAAACTCTAAGCTCACGACTGGTCATCGTCTGTGGTATTGTAGTGTATGTAAAGCGTGTGTAAAGGGAGAGGATAGGACAAGGAAGAATGAAAGATACGCGAGATCCGTGGCATGCGTATTCGGATACCGCTACGGCATTCGCAAGGAATTGATTGAAAAACACGGAAAACTGCCGATCAGAGCAGCCGGCCGCTATAGTTTCCTTCCAGACAGTGACTGAATTCGATGGAGCTTGTAGAAGCATCTATAATCCGCTCCTATCCGGACCCGAACCGTAGAACCTCACGGTGTGAGCCATTGCCGAGACAGCAGCAATGCTGGCTCTGAGCTAAACTCAGCCGGAACGATAACGCGGCCGTAATAATGAAATGAGGTGTATCACACAGTCCGTGCTAAATGCGTCTCTTCCGCCATTGCCCTAGGGCAGTGATGTCAAAGTCGATGCCACCAGCGGGAGTCCGTGGCACGGGTATCATGACGAAATCATCCCTCCACGGAGTTGATCACCTCGCCACAAGAGAGCAGTGGGGAGTGAAAATCGCCCTCAACGGTTCTAAGCTTTACATATGAAATACGATTAGGCGGGATTTAGATAAATAAATTGAAGAAAGTCTGTTTTTACTTTTCTACTTTTATTTTTCTGCCCATATTCTTTTTACGATTCTACCAAGTTAGAAAACAGCGGGTTTACTACAGATAGTTTCCTTCTCCGACGCTAGTTGCGCTGAGAAACTCGTGGCATTCCACGGTGCCACCAGTACGAGATCTTGGCACATTGCCCTAGGGTCATCGTTTTGCCACAGGAAGTGTTTCTCCTTTGTAGCGCCGATCTGGCGGCCTCTGGTCACGGACACAGGATACTTTTACCTTAGTCATGAGGTAAGCCAATTTCACTAGGATAAGAGACGTTTACGATTTTGGAGCACACAGTGGCGTCAGGACTTATCATACTCATGGCTGACATAACAGAGCAGGGAGAGAACTACAAAAGAATGCCATCTCAAAAACGTCGACATCCTAACTTTTTGACAGGCGGACTCGGCAGAACAAATACATCACATTCCGTGTTAAAAAGCACACAAGAATTCAAATGTGACAAGTTACGAACGCATTCAAAACAAATTTCTCGGCGATTAAAATTCCTAGTTCGGATTAGTCTATCCGATGTTTTCTGAACAGCAAGAGAATTCTCTCAGCGTATTTTTAGTGTCTCCCTTCTCGGATGTCTCCTTCGCTCTGTAACGGTCGTCGAGTGCACAGATATCTCGTGGGAACTCTACAACCTTAAAACTAGAGTTTGACTCTCAAAACGTCCCTACGAACTCTCCGGCCATGACATCTTGGACCTAACAGGAAAATACCACTGGATTGGGCCTTTATTGCACAGCCATCTTTTCCAAAAGAAAGAGTTTGGGAGATACGGTCTGGAGTAAGCTATTTATCAGAAGTATACACTCCAGTAACATTTTGCGCAAGGTAGGAGGAAAGGAATAATTTTTCGTTTTGCTCCTGCTCCTTGTCGCAAATGCATTATTAGTAGAGTACGGATTATTTCGTAATAACATATTTTCCCCATTCTACGAACAGTTCTAAAAATTGTGATCTTCGTACCCGTAGTATGAGAAAAGGCGTAATAATATTTATTTGCACTTTTAGTGAAAATCGAATGTTTAATTTTTTGGAGTATCCCAAGTCCCTCGGTATGTAACGCAACCACTGAAATCTTTCACATGGCCATAGGCTGCTTAGTTTTCTCTCAATTTCTTGCACATACGGAAATAATAATGCAAATTCAATGCATGCGAATATTATTTATCATAGATGACCAATCGCGCTCGTTGATACCTTTCTTCATTACTCACCTTATGTAGTTAGTATAGAAGACGTGAAGAGGAAGGACGTCAAGAAAACGTGCGCGAATTGTATCTCTACCCATACGTCACGTACAGTTCTTTCTGTGTTTTGGACTTTAAATACAACATTAAATATATCACAACGTTGTTACAAACCCAGACAGATTACAAAGCAAAATAAGTTTTTCTTTTATTGTAAAATGTGCACAACGCTGGTATTTGTCCTAGGCTTACTTCAATCGTATGTGCTCTATGTGTATAAAACAATGGGAAAAATCTTCAATAAACAATGCATTTTATGTGTTTTCGTGTCTCTTGGACACTTTCTATAGCGTTATTTATCTGCGTTTCAAACTACACAAATTACATAATCGCGGTTTCGCCACGACGGTCTCTCGTGCATTCCAAGGCGAAGTTCCGCCGTTCCATTCTCCGCTCCATTGATGAAAGACGAAAGACGCGAGTTGTCTTAGTTGCGCTGACTCCTTTATGTTCACGGCGAAACAAAATCTTCTTGAGAGGAAGCAACTTTTTCCGGACACAAAACGAGCCCGAGTGAAATCACAGTCCCCCGCCAAGCCCGAATGTTTCGCATTACTCGCTCCGCCAAGCCTCACGATTACGGCCAATGGCGCACTTCCACCAGCTCCCGCGCTCCTTCCGTCGTTCCGAATCCAGCGGAATCCAAACACGGGAAGATCTGCGTTCCGAAAGGTCACTGGACGACAGTCTTTTCTTTCTCTAAGTAAGGAAACGATGCTCTCTCGCAACGAAAAGGAATAAATGAAAGGACCGTGTTTGGTAGGGTGGAATGCTTTGTGTGGAGCCGACAAAGCGGACTGTTGATCTGAACTCAAGCGCGAGCTACTATCTATGACCTTAAGAATCGATTTTGATATAATTCTGGAATCTGACTCGTTATATAGTGTGCGTCATGCATGTGAAATGTGCACAATTGTACGTAATTCATTAAATATTACAAAGGAAAGAGGAGAAACGAAACGTACCTACAATATTTATGAGGAAAATTTGACAGCCCAATTCTTCATAAACTTGCTGGACGCGCTATCTAGATAATATAGTACAACGCGAAAGTAGCAAATCCCTTTTAGAGGATATTCAAGAAGGAAACAACAAAAATTTTCAATTAATTTCTTTTGATGTTTATTGATTGATTATTCCGGACACGTCAACTGCTAAGGTCATTAGTCCCGTAAGTGTAATGCATGTGTTTTCCTCGAGAGGTGGCGATAATCTTTCACCGGTGGATAGTCAGATCTAGCACTGACCTACCGTGGGCTAACGGAGTTTCCCCCAACCAGGTATTTCCCATCACTGGGACTCCCCCCCCCCCCAGCCGGGCAAGGTCTAAGCCGGTCTCCCGGCATGTGCGGTAGTGTGTGCAAGAGTGTATATATATGTATGTATATATATATATATATATATATATATATATATATATATATATATATATATATATAGATATATAATATTCACGTGAAATTTCTTAGCATTACTTTATGTAGTCTTATCCACAAATTACGGAAGTTAATGACTTTTATATTGTTTCGTGATGCATTCGTTGACCGACTTCGTAATACCCTATTATTATAATGTGATTCGCTAATGGTACAGACTCTTCCATGTGAATTTGAAATTCAGCAAGTAATAAGTTCTTAATAGTATTTTTATTACGCACGCGTAGTATACTTTTAACGTTTCACTATTATATTTACAGTTTTGAGTGGGAATACCATTCTTTCATGCATATGTAGAGTTAAAGAATTTAAAAACTGATTTGACCGAGCATTTTATATGCATTTGGAAGGGTATTTTCGTGAATATGAGTATTTTCAGTTTCTATGAATTTATCTAATGTTGTAAATAATTTCCAAATCACAAATTATAATCACTACCGAGTTCAATTAAATAAAGCGTGGCACTTAACAGATATTATCATAAATGTAATTTCTGCATTTAACAGGAAAACAATAAATGTATCATTTTCTTTGTAAACAACAATATTGTTCAATACAGTTCTTAATACTCACCAATTGTCTGAAAAATGTTAAAATAATATTCTTCACGAATATTTGACAATAAAAATAAAAATGAAAATCAAATATGTTCACTTCTTGTACCTTTGTCCCAATAGAAAGAAAATTAAAATCAATGTTTCATTATACTCTGAATAGTCACAATGTCTTTATAATATATTATTTATTTCTCGCATGAATGAAAAGCAGTAGTATGTGTTCCATCTCACGATCAGGCTCGTCTAGGACTCAATCCCACGGCGCCCTAGGACTTAGCCGCCTATTGAAAGCAGAAAATACAAATGGGCAATAAATGTCATTTACGCAGTGTCTTCGCACGTGCCTCTTCCCCACGACTCCGTCACCTCCGCCGAAGCACGTAAGAAACGCACCGAACATTCGAAAAGATAATAAAGCAATTTATTGAAAGGCTTTCAAAACAATTTCATCGTTGAGCCTCTGTCCGCCGGGAGCCGCGCCGCCCCGGCGCCGACCCGGCTGCCGGAGAGGCTTCATTAGCAAGGGCTGGGCCCACCCGCTGCGCTGTCGGCATTTACACCCCGTCACTACCTGTCAACGACCGCCAAATGTTCACAAAAAGTTCCCAGAAATCGGTATTCGCCAATACAGCACTATTAAGGCGTCTCGCCGACAACGAAATATACATCAGCAAATGCGGACGCGCCAGCGTTGCCGCCCCGCCTTCTCTCAACCGCCACGGTTCCCGTGAGAACCGATTTTCAAATATTACAAATAGCATGCAGCCCGCGCGGGCACCTCACGTCTTACCGTCGCCAATGTCACGTGACGCTCCTCTCCTCGGATTCGAAGACGCATCCAACACATAGGAAGCCGATCGCGGGTACTTGGCGTCTCACCACCCTTCCATAGGTTCGCACTTAATGTCACGTGTCTCTCCCCTCCACAGACTCAATAATACCCCGATTAATAAATGCGGCAGCTTCCCTCCCACGCGACTACTATGCACTTGTCAACTGATACAACTGTCAAATTGCTACTCACTATTCACTAGTCGAGACTACTCGGACAATTACTAAGACTACAATGAGAACAACTCAAGTTAATGTTCAATACTCAAAGTACTACAACTTTACTACTGTTGCACAGAACTACTAGCAGAACCAACTCACGCCAAATGCAACTCACTTACGAACTTGAGCATCGGCCTACAACTATATAAGACTCAAACGAGTATCATTGACTCATCTGTCAATACGACGGACGAGTGTATCAATACTCAATCCACTAGACAGACAACCTAAAAACGAGTCGGCAGCTCTTGCTTCGCCTAACATGTCTTCGTCAATCAATGAGCGCGTCCAGCATGCCGCTAGCTCTAAGTTTGGGCCACTCGCGTGCATTAGCAGTCACCTGGCAGCATTTACGGCAATCCACGCAACCGGGCAGCTACAGTCAACTGAGTCTATGCCCGCCACCCAGCTCCCACCGCGGAATTGCCTGCAGCCAACCACAGCTCTCACAGCATCCACACACTCAGCCCTCTGATTTGGGTTGGTGCGTGCAGTACAACAAACTGTCAGTAATGTAAACAAGAAAGAAGAACGTTCATAAACATTATAAACTCTCATTTGTTCCGGCTTACTAAAATCTCATTGAAACAAACTATTTACTTGAACGTAGCTAAGATTAAATTTCAATTCATTTATCATTGCATAGCGACTTTTATTCAGCCTAAAGACAACAATCCCCTGAAACCTGATCTGATCCGTAAGAAGTGGCACTCGCAGCATGGCACCTTCTACCGTGTAGGGTCTATTAAAGTGTGTGTTGTCAAAAACAGTTTGTTCTTTGAACGTCTCTGTTAGCACAACGAGCATTGTGAAATCGGTTGTCTGATTTTGAGGCTTGCGAGGTGCCCTTTCGAGCAACGCTCCTACGTTAAGACAACCGTTCTTCGTGGAAGAAATTCCCTAGAATATCACAGTCAATTGGTGGAAGCTGTTGGTAATAGCGCCCTTCCATACCGGAGAATCGGGAGATGGCCAAGAGTTTCAGCGACCTTCATGACTTGCAATTATGCGGACCTATGTGGCACGTACGGAAATCGAGCACCTGCTCGCATCTCAGGCAGACAATGGACGCTACTGGAGTCAGAGAGCGAAAGTGGTATCGAGAAACGTACACGCGGTGGTCGTCCCGTGCGCTGCTGACCACAGCATTCTCTGCGCGTCCTCGCTTCAACTCTCCTGGCCACCTCGCGACTGTCCGGCATTGAAAGGTATTATTCCCAAAATCTTCCACCAAATTACTGCGACATTTAAGGGCGTTTCTTATTTATTTTTATGAATTTTTACTTATTTTTATACATGTCTGTAGAATTTTGCTGACTAATTTATTGTTCACAAACAACAATTCAACATTATTGCGTAACTTCATTTAAGCCTCATTACTATAATGTAGTCTATCCAGCATGTATTGCCTTCTGGCCACTTTCGAGCAGAAAATCATGGGCTTGATCACTCTCTGACGGCTGTGGTGTGTATAAGAATATCTGCTTGTTTTCAGAAAGATGTACAATGTATTCTCACACTAGACGTGCATAATTCGCAATATGCGATAAACGGTTAATCATTGGTGAACGCTGGTGTGATACCTGACTATAAAATGCACGTTTAGTGTGCCAAAACTTATTTTTCACGACGGTGTATTCCGATTAAACTGGTCGTATTCGCTTCCCTTCTTGCCGCCATGATAGACACTCTTGGATCACTAAATCTCACGAATCACTACGGCTCTCCGCGGGCTGGCATGTGATTCGATTTGTCATTTCAAGTCTTGAACGCCGCAATGGACAATGAGAGTTTTGCAAGAATCGACCCTACTGTATCGCAAAAGGCAAAATACATTACAAACACGTGGAAAGCAGTGTGTATTGTAACCGCCCATATGTCGGTTACATTGATTTTTGAGAAGCGCCCTAGAACGTCAAGACACGACAAGTTGCGATTATAGTGTTACCGAATTGCAAGAGATCGCGCCGGCAGTAAAGGGTTTCCCCTGCGAGAATTTATTAAAGTTTCTGAACGCACTCGCGTAGAATGTAACGACGACCAATCAAAATTCCCCCTTGAAAATATCAGCACTAGCGCAAAGCACCGCTACGAAAAGCTCTCTCTTTTGCTGCCAACCGCCGATCTGGACACACCGCAATTGTTCGTGCTGGACGGAGAGGAGAATTCGCCGTATTTCGACAATAAGAATCTTGAAAAAGGTAATTTGTCTCATAATGTTGAAATAACTATACCATGTATGAGAGAATTGAGAATTTTAAATCATGAATATTCTGATAAATTCACGTGAACGCATTACGTAGAAATATATTATTTTTCTATCAACGAGGAAATTAATATATTTCAACGTTCAAGAACGTATATTGAAATAGAAAGCATGTGCTATAGAAAATGTTTCTTTCTATTTCCATCTTTTTTTGTCTTTCGTCTTGGCTTACCACGTAAGAAATTCATTACGCGGAGATATTGCTGGTAGCGATTCACCAGAGCACGTGTTCGCCGAAGCAAAGGGATTGCCACGAACTTGAGAGGATCTGGGTCGCCGTCGCCGCTCCAAGCTGTAGAAATATTTTTTCGAGACGACGTGTTGTAAGTTAGAAAACTTCACTAGAAATTCTAAAAAAAAAGAACTGTTTAAAGAAGCGAGAGTTATTCTACAGAGATAGAATTCACCTCACTTACAGACGTAGATAGTCGAGTAATTATATTAAAATCATTTAAACGTAATCTTTTACAATATTGCAGTCGTAAAATGAAGCCAGATAGCTCATTCCTGTAAAGAAATGTAAAAACCTATTTATTTCATTTTTCTATTATCGATAATATTTGTTCTTTTGGTGTGTGTTTTCAATTTATTGTTTAATCGTTTTCAAATTGTTCAAAACCAATAATTAGTAAGAGTTATTATTAATTGTACGTTCATTGCATAACATTTTTTTCTTTGCTGGCTAAATTGTATAAGGTAATAATCTACGTGAAAGTGAAACGTCTTATACATATTTCATTCACTATTCAAGTGACAATTTCTTTGAAAGTGTATGTAAAGGGTATTTTGGTATGTGATTCTTTTTCAGTATTTTGTTTCCATGTATTATAGTCTTGTGTACAGTTATTTTATTGTGTTTTTTTTTGTGAAGTGAAAGCTAATATTATTTTATGTAAAGCGTTTATGCAAGTGTTAAAACGAAACTGCAGTTGTTAGGTAATCACGTAATTGCTAAAGGTAGAGCAAGTGATCGAATTTTTCAATGCAATGTGTAAATGCTAGATTAGAATTGTATTAAAGTATTTAACAGAATATATCTAGAACTCGGTTCATAGTTAAAAGATTAACTTGCCTATGTTTCTTTTATTACAAAAGCAGGTTAAAAGACGAACTCACTCTTGTAGGGCAGTTAGGACATTTAAAACCATTCCTAATTTTTGGTGTGATATTGTCATAACAAGTCACAGGTCAAGTAATACTACTAGGTTACTTGAGTGACCCGCTGTAGGCTTTTTAGAGAATAGTGAAAAGGTAGAGCGGTCACAGTATATGTAACGTTTCTTAGTATAAATTTAATGAGAGTTTAATCTCTGAATCATATCAAGACCACAATGTGTTTTGAGTAAACCTAAGTGTACTCCTATTACTTCCTGGATGTTCAAGATCCTTGAACGTCGCTTAACTAATTAACTTTTTTAATTTTCAAAAATCCAGAGATTTAAACGAATGTGGGCCCTGCGCCATTCATTAAGGCGTTTGAGAAAAAATTAACAAAAAAATTAAGAAATTTTAGAAATATTTGAAAGTACCACGGCTTCATCTTAAGTACCCGAACAAATAAAATAAACATTTGAAACTCGCAGGGCCTTGCCTTTATCCAGATCGATCATGGATTATAAATTTTGGAGAAAATCGTATGTACGTTTTTACGCTAGTGGTGTGTACAGACGGAAGGGCTGACAAACTGAAAGTTACTTACAGGGACAGACACGCGTTTTGGCATCAACTAATTTTTCGTTGTCAATGACCAAAAATTGATTCTGACTACACAACGTTTCAGAGAAAGTAATTTAGAACATTTAGGAATCAGATTTATACACTTTTTCGTAACCAGTTCCTCACAATTTGAGTTTTATGTTAAAAATCGCCAATAAAAATTGTTGTTTTACTTTTCAATCATAGACATACTTTAACAATCACATTAATAGTCATTTTTGGTTCGTCACGTCAAATATTAACACAATCATAATTGTTAACAATCTCGAGTCTCAGAGGGAAGTCGTTCGCTTTTCACCTAGGAGGTCCGGGTTCGATTCCTGCTGATACCCGGCTAATTTCATGTAAAATTTGGTCGAATAAACCGAGTTTGGCTGCTTCACAAAGGCAAGGTCAACCCTAGTGAAGTGTTCTAGAGCCTACACAGAGGTCCTAATTCCTTCTCAATTCTTGCCGCAGGGTAGTGATGCAGAGGCGCGTGGTAGGAGGCGCGTACGCGGAGATGCTACCTATCGGTCCTCTTGACTACTCACTGCGACGTGTCGTGACGTATAATGGCAGATACCGTTAATGCAGGATTACTCCACTCCAGCGCACAGGTTAACCACCGCTCCTATGTGCACAGCAATCACCGCTCAAGCGCAAACCGCTCAACGCCCCCCCCCCAAGGGTGGAGACGTGTTCCGTCAATCTAGACGCAACAAATTAATAAAAATTAAGTTAACATTCGTATCCGCATCCTTTTTTCACATTAATCGCGTCTTATGACCACCGTAAATACAATAACATGAAAAAAACTCGTTATTTTATAACAGTTTTTTGAATTAATTGAATTAATTTGTATGTATGTATTTGACGTTATTGAGTCGGTGGTGCGACTTCGCCGGCCAGCAACCGGTGTCCCCCATGATTAGACCTAGTTAAATTTCCATGCTTGGAGTAAGTGCGACATGAGGCAAACATGACGTATTCTCTTCACCGTAACTAGCAAGATCCGCCTGCTTGAGGTCACACAGCTATAAAAACTGGGACGATTTTAAACGAAAGCTACAACTCTATTTTTGACTCAAAAGGGAATCGAACCCGGGACTACAACACGGGAAGCAAGTACGCTGCCCATGAACCATCTCAAAAGCTTGAATTAATTTACTTTCAAAATTATTTCATTTCTGAAGAAATGAGATCGGGAAATGCAGTCAAGGGATAATGTCATCAACATATGTTTGCTAATATGGGCAATACGACTCCACGAGCCTTCTAACTACTTTTACCTACGCTTCTATAAAGTACACGCGAGCAGGCAAGTATGGTTTAGTGCATACTGCCTTCCATATTTCCCTTGAAATCCTCCTTTCCCTTTCTGAGAAATGCGCAGCAAATATTCACGTTTAACAACTATTTTGATTGTCTTATATTGTGAAGAAAGGAAACCGAAAACAAACTTCCTCATACATTTACATACTGAGATACAGTTTAAAAGGAAATCAGATTAAATAGAATATATTCTTTAATACTGACGAGTTAATTCCCAGCCGTCCAAACATCTTTCTAAGTCGCACGCGAATAAATAAAAGTAATGTTATCTTTTGTTTCAAGAAAGTTGACTCCCAACAAAACTGGAAGTGATTTAAAACACATCAGTCCAGTTCTTGCAAGCGCAATCTTAGTGGACTTCTACGTAAAATATATCTTCTAACTTAGAACACTGATGTTCCTGTAATTTTTAATTATACATTTTATAATACAAGAATTGGTTTTGTTATTTTCTTGATTATTCGAATTTCTTATGCATAATAATTGCGGTCGTAATTCCGAAGTAAATGCTTTATTTGTTGAAGAATAAGAATTCCAAGTAAATAATCTAACAACGAAGTTCTCTAGATCCTGTTTCGGTAAACGCAAGTAGCTGGGACCACTTACGTCGTATCACGGAAGCACGGCTCCCACGTCCCGGCCGTGTTCGTCTGCGCTGGGGCAACGTCCCGACACCGCCCTTCTCGCACGCTGATCGGGCTGGCCGACGCCGCACACGGCCGCACGCGCCACGCACGATCGCACTCACACACGCGCTCAACGCACGCGCGCATTGCCAGCGGACGGCTCGCCTCCTAGCGCCGGAGGCGGAGGCGGTGGCGGCGGTGGCGGCGAAGTTGGCGGCGGTGGTGGTGGTGGTGGTGGTGGTGGTGGTGGTGGTGGTGGTGGTGGTGGTGGTGGTGGTGGCGATGGTGGCGTTGGTGATGGCGGTGGTGATGGCGGTGGCGGCGGCGGCGGCGACAACGACGACGACCACTGCCGGCAACACGCGTGCATCGGCCTTTCCTGTCTCCACCGCAAACTAGTGCAACTTTTATCTCCTTTGCTTAGTCGGAAATATACATGCGATATTGCTTAATTCAGTACTCTATTTTGAACCTCAAATGCCGTTTCCACAAGCTGAGTCGTCTGTACCAGATATGTTGATGATTAATGATAAATACGAAAAAAAAATTAATAAATGTACGAGTGAATGAATGTAACCTAAACCAATACTTTTGTGAATGAAATGAAATGTTCTTGACGGTGAAATTACAATCGAATGAAGAGCAGGGTAAACTTGTAACATGTTTGGGAACTAATATTGACAGACGTTTGAATTTGCATTCATTTTCGCAGCCTTTTAAAGTCTAGACAACGTAAGGGTTTTACATATACCTAAGAAGAATGCATGACAACGCGGGAAATTTAAATCATTCGCCAGATGACGAAAACAAGATTTTTACAGTTTTTCGACTCCAGACCCCAAAATATGAATTTTTCTTGAAACAATCCCCAATTTTTCCCGCAGCATTACAATACTTTCTCTTTACTACGTACCTAGAAAGGCAACAAATTAAAAATTAGTAGCAGTTCAGTCAGAATTGAGATCTGACAGAGTTCATTAATGAAGGAGTCCGTATAAGAGAGCGCAGACACATTTTTAGAGCAATCACGTTCTTATTGGAATCTAAAAAATCTCTTAAGTTACTATAAAAGAAACTCTTATTACCCTGATTGATGTTCATTTTTCGCAAGTTCTCTTCCTGATGAACATAAGCTAAGTTTTCTTTAGGGCGACACGGTCTCAATAAACATATTTTAGATTATCATCGCGTAGAAAACAACTGAATGAATCGATTTGAATGAAGAAATTTCAGAAAAATTTCCATGTAATCACGTTCTCTGTAAGTATGTGCTGTGTGTGAGGCGATCAAGCATGAAGGTGTTTGAAACATACGCGCACGCGCACACGCAAATAACACACATACACACGCACACATACACACACACACATTGACGCAATGTTTTCATATACAGACGTTTTGGGAGGTTTATAGGGGAACCTATTGTTGTTGTTGTTATTATTAATATTATTATTTATATTATTGTATTTATATTATTATATTATTTTTATATAATAATATATTTATAATTAATTAACTAGGAATTTTACCTTTGCATTGTATGTTGATTTACGAATCAGTGGTTTTTGTCAAAAATGATTTGCTTAAGGGCGGGAATATATTTTCAGATGTCTATTACTTTAACACTCGACGTAGAAATCATATTCATCAGGTAACAGCTCATTACAAAATATGCACATACAATACGTGTACATTATTTTACAACACTTTGCCAGATGACATTAAACGATTAAATTCGATAGAAAAGTTTAAATCCAAAGTGAAATCGTTTCTGCTGCATTACTGTTTCTATACAATTAAGGACTATACTGAGCATCAGAAGGAAAGTAACATTAATTTGAACAGTGATATTTCATGTATTATTTACCATTTGGAATGTATAAATGTAAACAGCCTGTAACGAGTATTGTACGTTTTTTTTTGTTGTTTTTAATTAGTGTGAGGATCACAGAATTTTGAAATCGTGCACAATATTCACTTCCTCCCCATAGCACGTCGTACATAACTTTTTAACTGTTTTTGACGTAAATAAATAAATAAATAAATAAAACATGAAAATTTACTGTCCTTTGACTTGTATTGTCAAATATTTTGAAACAATTCATTTAACTGCCATATGATAATCAAATCGCGTTGTAAATCACGAGGACGATTTTAACCTATATTCTATTCTTTTCGCCACTGACGGAGAGAATGAGTCTAGGGTTGTGATTATTTAGATCCATTATGGAATCTCTTCCGGAGCTCGACATTAAAAAATATTCGAGTATATACTATATGAACACAATCTCGCAATAATATCTCATTTTAATACAAATTTATTACTATTAGAATTCCAGAAAATCCATTTTTCAAGAAATCTTAATTTTAGTTTCATTTAGATTTGCAGATTTACAATGTTTCAGATGGAAACGTCATTATTTTACAAAACCCAATAATCAGTAAGTGATATATCCCAATGACATAACCCAATGATATATCCCAATGACAAAACCCAATAATCAGTATGAACACGCATTATTTTTTTATTCCAGTCTTCCTGCGCACAACTGTGCTGGGAAATTCCTTAGAAATGACTGAAGAATAGAACTAGAATCTTTGTTAGTAGTGATACCCTGAGTAGCAAGGGAAAAGGATCATTCATTTTCTTAGCATTTTATGTAGTCTTATCCACAAATTACGGAAGTTAATGGTTTTTGTATTGGTTCTAGGTGTCTTGGTTGATAGACTTCGCACGACCCGATTATTACATTGTGATTTGCTTACGGTACACGGTGTTCAATGTGAATTTGAAATTGAGCAAGTAATACAATTTCTTGCTGTTAAATGCTAAAATTAATTATATACATGTTGCTTGAACTATTATTACGCACTATATACTTTTAACATTTCATTGTTATAAGGTTTTATCATTATCCTCTACGGTCGGAGGCTAGATTACTATTCTTGCTTGCACATATAGAGTTGAATTTAAAACCTAATTTGACAGAGCATTTGAGCGCATTTCGAATGTATGTTCATGAATATGTGGATGTGTGTTTGTGCAGTTTCTAGAAATTTAACTAATGATTTTAATAAATTCCAAATCACATAAATTCAAATAACTACCGATTTCAATTAAATAAAGCGAGATACTTAACAAATATTAACAAAAATGTAATTTCCGCATTTAGAAAGTAAACAATAAATATATATATATACGTTGTACCTCTTTTTACTTTGTAACAACAATATTCCTCTTGACGTTTTTAATACTCACGAACTGACTGTCAAATGTTGAAATAATATTGTTCATGAATATTTGACAGTAAAAATGAAAATAAAAATCTAATTATGTTCATTTCTAATCCCAAAGTCACAATCAAAAGCAAATAAAACTTACGTTTTCATTATACTCTGAATAATTAGAATGAATTTATACTATTATTAAAATAAACATGTTCGTTTTTAATGGTGTCAGAATTACCTTCAAAAATATTAAAATTAGGGAGTTGAAAAGGAAAGATGCTAAAGGTAAAAAATATGTCCCTAAAGAGTCCAAAATACGAGACAATAATAATAATAATAATAATAATAATAATAATAATAATAATAATTATTATTATTATTATTATTATTATTATTATTATATTATTATAATTATTATTATTATTAACAATACACCTAGAATATAATTTCAGTTATCTGAGATATTAACAGTTCTCCGATACATACAAGAATATAAAACGTACTCTGCAAACTGAACTCTGTTTAGACATACACCACATTTAATTTGACACCGTATACACTTTAAATTCATTACTGAAACCTCACACGTTTCCATGGGTTCCATGGGCTGGACCTACAACTACCAATCTCTTTGAGGTACTAGAAATAAAAGTTAATTCCAGAAGTCTATTGAATTCGAAACACATTGCATTTTATCTGTAAAATATCTATTTTATGTGAACTTCAATTATTTCATGTTATTTATGCTAATGTTGTGATTTTTTCTCAATATATTTCGAATATTTCTTTTTATTCTTATTATACCAGTTTCATATTTTATTTTTCAAAAACAATTTGATCAAATATTCAAGTTATATTAGTATGTTAAATATTTCATTTAGATAATGTCAACATTTATTTTACTTTTTTAGTATCGGAAACCACCCAATTCTTATTTCTCTTTCTTTATTGTGAACTCAAGACGGTCGCAACGTGAGCGAAAAAAAGCTTTATACTGCATTAAATAATTACAATTGAACTAGCCCTAAAGTATCTTTTACTGCTTCCCAGAACATCAAACAACGTACATCACTTCGTGCTATAATATGTGCAATAATGTGTATCTGCAATATAAATATGCAATAGTTGTTCGTATGTTCTACCTAAAAATCATAAAAAAAAAAAAGCAAATCTCATCACAAAACGTCCTCATTAACTCCATCTACATTTATTAAAACAATTGCCCCAAACATTCCAACCTTCTTTCCGCAATCGAAAAACACAAGACCTTCCCACTGTGATCTACCGGTCTGCAACTGCCACTGCCACCGCCACCGCCACCGTCACCACCACACTCTCCACCACCGCTGTCACCGCCGGCCTCGCCGCATCCGACCGCACCGGATACCTTATCTCCGTCTTCGCCTGTTTTCTCGTCCGCTACTGAAGAAGGACACGCCCTACACAGCGCACATGCTAGTCAGCGCCTATTCGTAACTGCCCACCAATTAGGAATAACATGCCCCTACACACACATGGTTTCGAATTTCTGTCGTGTGTGGGTGCAAGTTCAAGATCCCTTGCCTTCGTACCTCGACTAAATACTTGGAATTCTCCTGGAGACCCTGCGTCGTTAAACTGAAGTTCCTGTTTCTAAAGTGACACATCTTTGGAGACAGGTAGAGGAATATTGGTTCTCTACCTGCAGGGATGTAGTTACTTACTGTATTATGACTAAGTCCCGGAAGTTCATGAAAAATTATATTTTTAATTATGAGCTTTATAAAATGCTAATTATCAAATGTTCACAAAACACAATCAAACGAACAGTTATTTAGAGAGCATATTTACTGCTTTTTGTAATGCATCATATTTCCGTTATATTTAAGTTATTATTCATATTTTATTGCTTTTTGTTCTTAATGTGGCATATTTCCTTTGGAATTTCAATTAATATGCATATTTGCCTCCTGAAATCGATTTTTTTAAGGTCGCATCAACATCAAGATCATTAGCGACCACTATTGCTGTTAACGGTATGGTAACTATGAGGATGAAACGATATGGTGATGATAAGGGGGGAAAGGACGAACACAAATACAACCATGTTCGAGGCGGGACCCGAACCCGCGACCCTTCGGTCCGAGATCACTACGACACTACTGCCTTAGCGATCTCGGCTACCGGGCCGACAAAATCGAAAATTGTACTTCACAACTGTGAACTGAATACTATTCATGAGAAATGGTGGGAACGTCTCGTTCGTTGCAGCAGGACGTGTCTCAACATTTTTAGATGATATTATGGAGCTGGTACCGGAAATGATTTGTCCGGTTATGATTGATGTGATAATTTATCTTTGATAAAGAATTTGTGGCAATGGAATGATACAGGAAATTAAATACTAAGTACAAACAAAATGCAAAGTTAATTGTTTAAATTAAAAATTTGGTAATTGTTCATAAATACATAAAACTGTTAATTGCTAGAGCATATTTCATTAGTTCTGGTGCACATTTTACAAATTTTAGAGCATATTTGCATGCATATTTCTCCGTGTGATACAGCATTACCTTCCGAGCCTTAATTATGACTATACTTGGGTTTTCTAACGTGGCATCTTAGGGTAGTATCTCAAAGATGGAGTATGACACGACTTTTTGCGTCTTTCGCAGTCCTGCCGCAAAATGTCGCATGATCGCGACCGTATCAAGCGACTCTAGCGACAGATCAAGCTACTCTGGCGGCACGACCGAGGAGGCGCGAAAAGTCGTTCCATATTCCATCTTGGAGTTACTACCCTCAAATGCCTCGTTAAAAAAACCCAAATGTAAGGACCTGACTTTTAGGTGATGCACCTACAGACAAAACGCATTGAGAGCTTTCATTTTTCACTTCTAAAATTTTATATAACTCAATGGAAAGCATTTCAGATATTTGTCGTGCACCTAATTTGTACATAAATCACACCACTGCACCTAAATAGACCTTCTGCCCCAATTTCCCAAGCTTTGCAACAAAAAAAAACTTATTTTGAATATACACATTACATGAAATATATTTTTTACAGTTAAATAAAACAATGTGCAATTTGTGCATTTTGCTACACTTTGCTCCAAAATAAGCCTTTAGCCTGCCTTTATTTTTTATATCAGGAGAAGAAAAAAACGAAGGAGACTCATTGTCTTTCATTTACCAATTATCACGTCAGAGCTCTTTTTGACCGGAAATCTTGACAAAGTCAAAGGTGTTTTAAAGCAAACACCGTTAAGTTCTGATGTATTTGGTATGTTGCTATTTCACGTCCAACATTTACGCACTTCTGATTGCAAATCTGATGTTTTCTCAACCGACTTTCTTAACTATGAACTCGATCGCATTTACTCATCGTTAACTCAAGGACTTCTTGCAAGCACACTCTCCAGCCCATTGCACTGCATAGAGTTGTTTAATTGTGTTGCATAGTATCAGAAGGAGTACGAAGAATAAAACGTCGCTAATTAATTCATATTGTTGATGAAGAACGTGCGTACTAAATGTCCTCCAAATGTTCTTGTATGCAAAGAAAGCACTGTCGATCTCTGTTTACCACCTCGTGACTCGCTGAGGAAAGTGGAGAAACCATTGTGGGTTTCATGCTGAAAACTTAAAAAAAATAATGAAATTCGTTAGTAACTTTGACTTAGAAGATCGATCCATTGCATCGGAAAAGCCGAAAAAAACTTTAATATCAAAGCGCAATATCATTTTGGAAAGAGAATCCTTGTGTAACCACTCCTTCAAAGCCCTTGGTGCATCTACCAACGTATCCCGCCAACATATTCCAACGTACCTACCAACGTATTCCCGCCTGAGATATGGCATAATATTCTGGGGAAATACATCTTATAGCTCCCAGACTTTTAGATTACAAGAACCAATTGTACGAATAATATCCAAATCCCACCCACGTGATTATTGTAAGCCTGTCTTCATTAATCTAGGAATTTTACCATTACCTTGTCTGTTGATTTACAAATCAGTGGTTTTTGTCAAAAATGACTAGTTTAACGGCGGGTATATATTTTCAGAAAATGCTGAAGTCTATTACTATAACACTCGACGTAGAAATCATATTCATCAGGTGACAGTATCAACATCTCATTACAAAAAAATCACATACAATACATGTACATTATTTTACAATACTTTGCCAGATGAAATTAAACGATTAAATTCAATAGAAAAGTTTAAATCCCAAGAGAAATCGTTTCCGCTGCATAACTGTTTCTATTAGAGGCTATACTGAGCATCCCAGGAAAAATAACATTAATTTTAACAATGATACATAATGAATTAAGTTTTTCGTCCAGTTTCCCTGATCCATTGAGCAAATGCTGAGATGGCCTCTTGTTTTGCTTCTGAACATATATGTAACTTCATTATCTGTGCACGTCTTCTAGAATTCATTGAGAAATATAGTTATTCAAATTATCGTTTCCATGTTGTTGTGGCAGAAAGTATTATTCCTTGACGTAGGACATCATGGATAAGAGCCCAAAATGTATTGCTTATTTATTCTTGAAAATAGATTTTATTACATGCGAGGGTTTTTTTTATTTTCAAAATTTATGTAGTATATGACTCAGTGTAGGGATCACAGAATTTTGAAAATGTGCACAGAATTCACTTCTCCCCGTAGCACGTCATACGCAGTTTCAACTGTTTTTTGACGTAAATAACAAATAAATTTAAAAAAATAACACAGGGGCAACTGCCGGCTGCTGAACAATGGCGAATTTTCTCATTAGCAATGAAGAGTATAGAAGGATTTGTTCTTCGGAAATGAGAACAACACAGAGAACGGTGATGATGTGAACCAGATAACAAAGAACATTGATGTTGTGAATATGTTTAAAACAATGCAGTTTGTATGTAACATCCATTTTCCCTCAACATTTCATGCAGGTTTGCCATTTAATATATTTGTACCTATATATGCACTAATTTGTTTTGCACCTAAACATGCACCTATTTTTAATAGCAAATATATTAATAGCAAATAAAACAGAAAAATATGAAATAAAATATACATACTCATTACTTATCATTAAAGAGAAATACGTGGAGAAAAACAATTTTTCTGGAAAGGAAAGTCGTTAGATTCAACCTTGCAGTTCAAGATTTAATTCAAGGACTTCCGTAACCCGTTTAACATTAGAGAACCTATTTTTTCGTAGAGTGCCTTTCCTAATGTCAATCATTCAGGTTTTCTTACCAGCCAAATTAATCGATCACCGAAAGTATTTTTAAAGAAGGTGAGCAAAAATACTGACATATTTTTAAGTATACCCCGCAAAAACGGTCGTAATCTTTGCAAAGTAGATCTAGCAACAATATTTTTCCCAAGAATTTAATTGATGAAATGAGTTTTTCGCACGCGTGTGTGTGTGTGTGTGTGCGTTTGTATGTGTGAACGTGAGCGTGCGTGCACAAGTGTGCGAGCACGCCGAGCACGATATTTCAAATTCAGATATCGCTTATGTTTATTGCGTTTCGAATGCTTAAATTACAATTATATAATAAAAAATTGTTTTAACACTTTTAATATTTTTGCCTTTTTCCGTTCTCGTATACTTCGTATTTACGTGGTAAAGATACAGTATTGTGATGCTGCGGGAAAAAGCTAATATTTTTCGACACAAAACTTGTACACGAGTATCCTGATATCGAAAGCGAGGAAAACATTTGTTGTTCTATGCAATAAGTTACTTCCACCAACTGTGCAGTTGGAATGCAAATTTTGCAAAATATCCTTGATACTGAAATAGTGGCGCAGAAATGTCCTGCCGTCCTGCCCACGGTCATTGCTAGCGTCCGAACTGTAGACATGATTTTCTCCAATCCTCTAACGATCTGGGGAAATCAATGCTCTACCTATTTGAAAAGCATATTTTCATTTGGTATGAAGTTGATGGTTGAAAATATTGAGGCATGAAACATTAAGAATATATTTTTTAAATTCTCAAAAGTGGCTCCAAGTTTTTAAATTGAACTTTTCCTCAGATCGAGCAAACGATGCTTCAAATAGGAATGTGCTTTACTTTTGAACTAATTTACATTTTCAAAAATTGCAAAAGTTCAAATTTTGTTCGGCCTCTGCCCACAACTAAAATATTGAAGCACATACAGAACAGAAATGTCCTTGCCGAAATCTGTTCTAAAAAGACATCCAAATGAGTTCTTGTAAAAGTTTTCCAATATTTCAGTAGTTTTCGTGTAGTTCTGCGAATAACAAAGGATATTTTAAAAAAATCGTTTTCTCAAAACGACTTCAGATCTTTCCTTTAGATATTTTCTCGAATAAAGTACGCTAATAATGGTGAAGGACCGATTTTCGGTGCGTTCTCTATTTTCAAAACTTGAAAATATTAACTTAGCAAAAGTACAACACTAAATACAAAGATTTTTGCCTTAATGAAATTGGTTTGATCATTAAATAAGATCATGTACATTTTTTCAAAAATTTGCCTGTTTTCGCGTACTTTTTGCCCCAAGTGAAGGTAATAAAAGTTATTTTCTCCAAAACATGTCTGCACTGTTTGCGTCTAGCATGGTTCCTTTTTTTTTATTCTAAGTAAACAGCCTCTTGCTGTGAATAAAAATAGAAGTAATTACATTGTATACAGCAGCTCTGCGTTGCGGCAGTGTCCCAGTGGAAAGACCTCTATTTAAAGCAAAGCTAACGGTGGACCGAACGCCGACTCGGGCTGCTGGTGGCGAGCGTTAGCCACTGAAAGACACAGCAACGCGAATCGGACACACGTGGGAAGACTTCCATTTAAACCAATGCTTTGGTACCAGAGGCGCGCGGCAGCGTCTACGTGTGAAGGGGCCCTTAAATGTTTTATTGATTTTAATTCTTTAATGTCATCTGGCAATGAGTTGTAAAGAATTGTTTACATATTACTTCTTGATATTTTGTAGTGAGCTGTTGATACTCACACCAGATAAATAATATTTTTACGAAGTGTGTTGCAATTATTTTCATATAGAATAGAAAAATTATAAGTCCACATCCTTATGTATGTCAATTTTAACAGAAAATACTGATTCGTAACTTAATAGGCAAGGCAATGTCAGTACCTCAAGATTCTGCTTGATGACAATCTTGCAGGGATCATGTGGATGGAAATTGCCAATTAGTCTCAATTCTTCTTTTAGGAAGCGTGAATTTATGCGTAATATCGGTTCTCCTGTATGTCCCAAGTCGACGAAGATGCTGGGGTATGTGGAAAGAGATGATTTCTTTTTTTTACTTACTCGTATACACACGTATATACGGGAGTAATATACGTATTATAAAGAAAATTATGTAATGCTGCGGAAATTCGATTTCGAGATTTCAACAGAATACACGTTTTTGGGTCCCCAGATACCGAGAAAGGGTTTTTTTTTTCCAAAACGTCTGTCTGTGAACACTACTAGCGTCTAAACCACGCGTACGACCTTTTCAGCATTGAATAAACCCCAGTCCATCTGACTCTAGTTGAAGCTTTGAAAATTTGAAAAACATTCTTTAAAAATTGGGGGTACTTTACATGAAGCCCCCCTGACACTTTCAAAATTTTCTCAAAACGGCTCCAAATTTTTTCTTTAAATGTCTTTTATGAATAGAGTAAAATACACTTATAAAGGAGGCACAGGTCCTATTTTCACGGTTAACTCTGACTTTTGGAAAATTGCAAAAGTTTGATTTTTTTCGGCATCTTCCCTCAACTATAAAATTAAAGACTCAGATTTTTCCTTCAAATGAAATTTGTTGCCCATAAATAGTTCTTTCATGAAGGTCATGTAGACGTTTTTGAAAATTTTAGTATTTTCGTGCAATAGAGCGTGAAATATTTGCAATTTTTAAAAATTACAAAAAAAAAAAGATTCTGTCAAAAACGGCTCCAAATTTTTTCTTTAAATTTTTGGTAATAGTACAAAATGAACCCTATTCGATGACATAAACGCCATATTGCAATAATCTTTTGTTGTTGTTTTTTCAAAAATTACAAAAATGAATTTTTTTACTTATCTCTCCCGTCAGTAATGTTTACATTAGAGGCTATTTATTCACATTATTAGTTTTAAGAGTACATGTGCTTTAAATAATGTCAAATAAAGTTTTTAAAAAACCCATCAGTTTTCTGTAAAAATGAGCTCAAAATTTCGCAGTATCAGTAACGCTCAAACGCCAGTTTCTGAAAAATGTCTCCAAATGATTTTCTTCAAATTTTTCCAATGGATAGTGCTAATTGCACTCTTGAATATGACGTAAAGTTCTTATGGAGTATTCTTTTATTTTTTCAAAAATTACACATTTAAAAAAAATGTCTCACGCCGTTAATGTGCACATTTCCAACGATTTGTATACATTATTGCAATTATGAGTGGATGTACTTCAAATGACATTAAATGAAGCTTTCCGAAACCTCAATACATTCCTGTGATAAGAAACTTCAAATTTTGCATTTATAGTAATGCTTAATGGCCATTTTCTTAAGAATTGCTTCAAATTGTTCAATGGAAATTTCTATTTAGGACGACGTTTTACTCTTCTTTAATATTCTTGAAGTAATATTTCGGTTCTATTATTAAGAAACCGAAAAGTTGAGAAAATTTCAAAAAAAATGTACTTTGGACGACGATAGATGGCAGCCGGCCAGAGAATGGAGCAAGACCTTAAAGCCAGTCCACACCAAGGAAATTAGAAAAAATTGCTACGAGAAAGTCTTGCCCTTCTGTAGCACCTCTAGTTTTTTTTAGTAATCTGTTGTTGTGTTTCTTAAATGTAGAAATTGGCAGTTCGTGATGATTTTGCTAGTACGATATAGAGCACGGAACTTGAATAATGATTCTTAGTGCTTTATTTTTTATTGTTCGTCTTGTATTACTATTAAATTTAGAAAAAAATTTCCAAATCGGACGAGCATAGTAATAATCAGTGTAATTATTGATTTATAAATTATTGTATGCCGTTGTTATTTAATTTTGAATTTATTGCTATAACTTCCAGGTTGTCCTTCCTAGTGCGCTTATTTATTTTGTTTCATATTTTAATGTATAAGCATATCTAGCCCCTCTTTACTTTTCTTAATATCAATATTTATTTCGCAAAAACGTTTGACAATAATGTAGAATATTAGGCTAGAATCTTTCATGAACAGTAAATCCTACGACGAAAAACAATATCTAACTTGCATAATATTGGTTCATTATTTATCGACATAAAACATCGAATATTGGATAACGGCCTCTAATATGTGCGGTATTGGATTCCGGGGGTAAAACCTCGTGAATATGTGAAATATCGAAATTTATAGACAATACACGTATCTGTAGATGTCTCCCCTGTATTTTCGTGAATCCATTAAATAATCAATGGCCTAACTTTGTAGATGAATGTGCGGTTATACCGATGAATATCATCCAAATCTTTTTCAGACACATTGGATTGCGAGGCACACACTATTGGCAGTTTCCCGCCCAACCCACCAAAGTGTGAGGGAGTGGTATGCCATACCGATGTGGCATTTCAAATTGTGCGCCATATTGAAGACATAATCGACAATGAAAAATAATTTTCTACTATTAGAGCAAAACATTAGCTTTGAACTAATAATACAACATCTTCAAAAAATGACACTTTGAATTCATTATGGCGTACTGTTTGAGACACCATAGTGATATGGCATACAACTCCTTCACACTTTGGCTATCTATCGAACAATATGCAACAAGTATTAGCTGTGTACTAATTCCCCGATGGCATAATTTTTTTCGACATATTTAAAAACTTGTGCAGAGCAACGCTGGCACCTACAGGCTTGCGTACTTGTTTCCCTATTCCTCATAACAATGGCTAACTTCTCTCAACGTTTTAGGTTTGAGCTTATCATGCGTGGATTTTCTTGCTAGCTCCCGGTCTATGATCTCTGGACGGAAATAAGACAGCTTCAAGGAAGCAATAGTTTCAGAAATGTTGGCTGGAGCCAAGGCTAAAATATTTCTAACCTCAGAAACGCCAGCAGTATTTCTAGGTACTTCTAGGTATACTACTTCTGTAGGTATTTCTCTACTTTGACATTCAGATAATTTTTTTCCGAAATTCAAAAGATCTCAGTCTATCAGTGATAACAATGAACTGTTGCCTAACCTGTGAATGGTGTGAAGAGTACTAAGGAGGTCGAATTTCCATCGCCGCGTTGACAGAAGAAAGACATTTATATGTAAAGCGAACCGAAGTAAACATCAGGAGTTTTCTAAACAACACTCAGAAAAAGATGACTAATGGAACAGAATAATCTTCGCTGATGAATCAAAATTTAACAACTATGGTCCCAATGAAAGAATTCTTGTGCGGAGGAGAAGAAATGAACAGCTGAAAGAATATGTAAGCAACTGTGAAGCGAGGAGGAACAAATGTAATGGCATGAGGTTGTATGTAAGCCTATAGTGTCGGTGAACTTGTGTTCGAAGAGCAAACGATGAATAGGTCTTGACATTCTTGAGCAAAAGAACCACGCACAAATGAGGTTTCGGTCAAATTGTCTGAAAATTTAGTATGTTGTTCCTTAGATCATACGATAGGCGAAAAAAGTTGTTCTTTTTGATCTAATGAAAGTTTTAAAACGGAGATCATGTCGATTTGTCGGATGATAGCACATATAGCACATGTGCTTTCAAAGCGTATTGAAATGAACAACCTCACTTGTTTAGATTTGTGAATTATGACATTTCATTTTCCGAGAAGTAACTGTCTTTAAATGTACTGTTATAGATAACCTTACATCAGACGAATCTTTTCTGAGAATCAGGGTTTACAGTCGTTCTGCAACAACACAAAGTACCAGATATTTATATCTTACAACAATGACAACGAAAATCTGCAAGGAGATATCACGACCGAGAATTCACTAATAGCTATTATTGTATTTTCAAATCAGGAGCCAGAACATTTGGCAGTTGTTCTCATGTTGCTAGTGTCTTATGGTACTTAGGAAATGCTAGACATCAGCAAAATATTTGATATCCAACTACTGCTCGTTCGAAAACGTTTTAGATGGAGTACATAGACCAGCTTCAGACGATTTGAATGATAGAGATATCACAAACGTTGAAGTCGATGCACATGAGTGGCAAAGGAACTTACGATAATCAAGCACCCCGATAGTGAGAGACAAAGGGACTTACGGTAATGATTCACCCGTGTAGGGCAAGGAAAACTACGATGATCAAGTATCTCAACGTCAAAGGTAAGGGGGCTCACAGTAATGAAGCACAGTAACTCACGGAAAATGAAATAACATAATTTACAAGTCAAAACAAGTGAGGTTGTTTCAGTTGAATATGCTTTGAGTGCACATATGTCTTTCTATCATCTGACAAATCGACATGATCTCCGGTTTAAAGTGTACCTTACATCAAAAAGAACTTTTTTTTGCTTAACGGCCATTACTTTTGATCAGTAAGATATAAGAAACAACATACTAAATTTTAAGACCATTTTATCGAAACCTCAATTACATAAGATTTGTACAAAGTGCTGGAAATCGTGATATTCTTGATACATTTTATTTTTATCTAGATAATGATCCCAAGCACACGTCGCAGGTTGTTCAACTTTGGCTGCTGTACAACTGCCCAAAGGTACTTCATCCACACCCTCAGTAACCAGACCTCAATGTTATAGAATATCTTTGGGAAAATTGGAAAAGGAGATACGAAAATGCCCAATTCATGCCAAACATGAATTAAAGCAAATAAGGGGGGAAATTGTTTAAAATTAAAGGGCATCATTAGTTTAGCCTTTTTAGTGAAAATACTTTTGCTTCGCACTTATTATAATTAAGTTATTTTCCATTTTTGAAGCGATTCAGATAGTATTTTTGAATCAGCTGGTATGTGTCTCGACTTATTAATATCTCAAGCGTATGTGAAACTGTAATATCACCAACAAAGAAGACTATTTCAGAATTATTAAGAATTGTGAAATAAGAAATAAATATATTAAATAAAGTTGGAGATAGTGTTGACACCTGAGGGACTCCAGCATATATTGAGTAATTGGTAGATACTTTTGTATTAATTTGAAATCTAAAATTTCTAGATATGAGAAAACTTTGAATAATTTATTGTAAATAGTGAGGAAAGACGACTTGTCGCATTTTAAAAAAGAAGACCATTGTGCCACACACTGTCGAATTCTTCTTTATCAAGAAATAATACGAGAGTAGATTTTGACTTTTGAAAATTTGAGACTACGTAATCTGTTAGTCTTAATAGTTGATGTGTGGTAGAATGATTGTTGCGGACACCCAATTCTGCGTTAGGAATTAGTTATTTTGAGTAATACATTTATTTAATATGGATAAGATTGCTTTTTCAACCTTCTAATAAAGAAAGAAGGCGACTTTTTTTAAATTTATTTTATTTAAAGTTGCATCAATGACAAGGTCCTTACTGACTGCAAATATACATGATATACTACAATCAATACAGGATTTAAATTAAAAAGCGAACACACAATTTAAACAAGTATTACAACAGTAATTTACAATTGACAGACTTATAAATCGTTTTACACTTTTACCATTTTACATAATGTCAATATTTTTTCGTGTATAAAATATTTTCAAGATTATCAGTCTGTGGGATTGATTGACGTTAATGGAAATATTTTGAACATGCTTGAAGGATCCGGACAATTGACAATTGTTCGTTGCATGATTCACATTTTAATGGAGCGGTGTTATATAACAGATGTGAACGAGTTATCTTGGTCCGTTCCGATCTAATTCTAGAAAGTGTCACTTGGTCTTTGCGATTGAGATTTTTTTTTGGTACTTAGTTTATGAAAATCATGAAGGAGACTTATAGGTCTATAATTTTCAGTTTTAGTATGATCTTTATATGGTTTTGGAATGGGTACTACTAATGCAGTTTTCGAGGATTCAGGGAAGAAAACTACAAAAATTAAAATAGTTATATTTTTTCTCAATAGAATCTTATTTTCTAAGTATCTTTAAATAAAGTCATGTAAATATTTTCATTAATTGCAAACTTTCTTTCTTCCATTTCCCTTTACCAGAAACTATGCAATTAAAATATTATAATTAATGATAAAAGAACACAGATGGTTGGATGCTTTAGTAAATATTTTTCTTTTTATTGAATCTTTGTTGAGAATATGGGAATGAAAAATAAAATATCTGACTAAATTTTGTATCTTTTCCTTTAATTTGTGATTAATTATCTTCTTTACATCTCCTCGATATATAAAAGAGATTTTACTCCATTTAATCGAGTAATAAATAAATCTCCAGACGTAAATCCGCATAATATATTTTGTTGCAAGAGTCGTAAGTTGTAATTCATGTTAATTTTTACAGGAAAGCCATATTTACACTACCTACACGATTTCTCATACGTTATTATAGAGCATGATAGAAGGGGTTTCTTACTTACATGCTAGAAAATAACTTCAGAAAGCGATGCAGTGTATTGATTTTAAAGAAGATTTGGTCAGTAACTGATGACTGCTCAGTTTCCTTCTCGAGAGAGGGTCAGAAAACACATGACGTGCCATAGAGATCTAGAATAAATGAACTCTGTAAGCAACAAACGCGATTTATTTATGCTAATATTCTATTAATTAAAATTACATTCACTAATATAAACACTTCACGCGCCGTAGAAATATAACTAATTAATGTTACACTTCTTTTCGAAATAATTCGCTCTTTTCTGATATAAAATTACGAACTAAACTTACGTTACGCTTGAGGCATTTGTAGCCGGAATATAAAATCTTGCTATTTCTGCCAATAGTGTTTAAACTTCACCTTTCATTACCACGTATAAACACAATTTGTACTATTCTTTTTAAAGTTTCAGCTTCACGGCTTCTTTAACTTTACGTTTTACATTGGAAATCTACTGGTGGAGTCACGAGAACTCAGCGTCAGACACATGGTTTTCTCGGTCGAGCACTATACGCCTGGTGTCATAGCAAGAGAAACCCTCGTACAGGACTCTAATATTTACATTCTTCAGTTAATATATGTTCCAATGTGAGTTAAATATGTGTTCGAATATTTTATCCTTCTCATACTGAAACTTTTACATTTAAGTTTGTTTGTTTATTGCAGCTTACTCAACCCATCTTTCGAATTCGTCGGACATGTTCTCAGCTGCTTGCCAAGTTGCTGACCAAGTTGCGAACAGCTGATTCAGAAACAAACTATATTTTAAGTCACCTTGTAAAGAAGTGGAATTTTGACACGAAATGCCAACGGTAGCGTGCTCGGAACGAATCTCTTAGAAGGAAATGGAGACCAAGTGGCGGCAAGTCTGACCTCGAAAACCCTTCTCAACGCTCGACAGCCATTCTTAAAGCCAGATGTTATTGATGAAATAGTTCTTCGTCGTAAAAGTATTGCGTAATCAAGCAATAGATACGGAAAAATAAAAAATAAAAAAGTATAAAAATAACAACAACAAATTTAAAATCTTGAAAGCACTCGGGATCCACACCAATGTTAGATTCTAAAATAAACATTTCTACATACTAGTATTTAAATTTCTCTAAAAATCCAAGAGGAAGGACTGCACTAACTCAGAACTGGCAGCTACATGGGAATGGGCTTGAGTGGCGTAGTCTTCCTCCCAAAACTAACATATTTTTCCAAAGCTTGTTTAAAACAATTACCACACATTGACCACTTCACATGCAAAGAATATTATCATAACTAATTTTTTTTTTATTTCAAGCTAATCAAAAAATTGTTTCAAAACTATTAACGTGTGGAGGGTCCAAACTAAAATCTTTCTCCTCCTAATTTTTTCTGGACTTATTGTTAATACAGATACGTAATAATGAGTGCGACCTCTAGAGGGGTAAGATAACAAAGGGTATAGGAAAGAAAACGATGAGAAATTTGACCATTGTTTTAGATTCAATAACGCAATCCGACCTGCAAAATATGACCACTATTCCTTCTACCACCAGTTTATCACTCTTGTATCTACCTGATAGGCCAGCATTTTTTTTATTGGAAATCAGCTGATCACTTAGCTCTGTTCTCCACTCTTACTTGCTGCAAATTCATTTGAAATCGCTAAGAAATACTACCCATTCCAGAATATCTCCTTATTTTGATCTGCCTGCAACGCAAAAACATCATTTTGCAAAATTAGTTTCTCTCGACATGTACAAAGACCAAGATGATAAGAAATTGCAAGAGATATAGAGTTAAACGAAACTGGACAGAGAGAGAGAGAGAAAGACAGGGCGGAAGAGAGAGAAAGAGAGAGCGGGAGAGAGAAAGAGAGAGGGGAAGAGAGAGAGGAAGAGAGAGAGAGAAAGAGAGAGAGAAAGAGGAAGAAAGAGAGAGAGAGAGGGAAATAATGAGAAATAATGCAAGTGAGCATTTTTTCATTGAAGTCCTTTAAACTTTACATTTTAAATTCAAGGGATTGGCGAATTTACATCTAAGAGTACCATTTTAAATTCGCTTCTTGGAAGTCTGGATTTTATCCAGATAATTTGTACGCATGACACAAAAATATTAAAATCTGGAAACTTCTCAAATATGAAACAAGTTCTCATTCACTTTCACAGTGCAATCTCACTGGCGCGTAGCCGCACCGTCTATTTCCATCGTACCGTCTTTCTTCTCAAGTTTTCTTCTTTTTCTCGCAATGTATCGCGCAGCTCATTTTCATTCGTTGGACGGAAATAACTTTTTCGTTGTCTCGAGGACTGCCTCACAATCGAAGTCGTCTTTTTCAATCTATGTTTCCCTTTCGACCAGAAGTTCGCGACGCAATGGTAGAGAAGCCGCTCTCAGCAATGACCCTGAGATAGCCCTCCGGATTCCCAGGTGTGTGCGAGTGTGCTAGAAAATTAATGTTGGTTTCTGCGATCAATACAAGGTGAACGCGGGAGCAGTACCCTAACAAACGGGCCACAGACCACGCGCGATCTTTCCTACCCATTCCTTGTCCTATCCTCATCCCTTACTCGCACGTACACTTACATGCGCCACACTAACACACATGCCGGGAGCTTAGAACTTGTCCCAGCTGAGGCCGTGCCCCGCTTGTGGGAAATACCTGGTTAGGAAAAACCCCGCTAACCGATGATAGATCGGCGCCGGATCTCGACACCCAGCAAGGCAAGAGCATCGCAGCCTCCCCAGCAAAAAGCATACTACACTTACGGGACTAATGAATTTAGCAGTTGACACGCTCGGAATCACTAGTAATCAATCAATCCACAGCCATTCGGTTTTAAAAGCGTTGTCCAGGAGGTCCTAATGTTGCGAATCCCGGACGGTGGCGAATATTAAACAATTGCTACTAAGCAGGGACAAATTCTAGACCATCGTCTGGAGAAGACTTGTATCAGACGGCTACTCTTATCGACAGTAAACAAAGAGGCGGCGAACCGTGTGATCTTTCCTTATCCTAGTCCACTCATCTCTCCGTACACACACACACACACACACACACACACACACACACACACATACACACTTTATCATGCACTACCACACATGCCTGGAGCCAAGTCGGCTGTTTAGAGCTTGTCCTGGCTGAAGCGGTTCCCTGTTGGAGAGATGCCTAGAGGAGGAAAACTCCGAATGCCGACGTGTAGGCCTGCACTGGATTTGTAATTCCGGTGGAGAAAGAACACGGGCACCTCGCTGGATATAACGTGCATGGCACCTAAGAAAATAATGATTAAGTACCCTTGATGCACCCAGAATCAAAATTTACTCACTCGGGTTTAAAAATGTTCACATGTGCTCTTTTTCGGCGTGTTTGGGAATTAATGTAAGTGATGATGGTACAATGTGTGTCAAAGGTCAACTCCTAACATAATTTGAAATAATTAAACAATATTCTTAAATTACTGGCAAAATTATTTCGCGTGACCAGCAATAAGTTATCATCGGATTAATGTTGATGATATTTCCATCGTCGCTTTAGGATATTTCCAGAACAGATATGTAAACTCAACAAATTGGTGAATTAACCTTTCGGCAACATCATCAACAAATACGATATAGATATAGCCACTGAAAATTGTTTACAATTACTGGAGATCCTCCCCAACAAGACAATATGCTTCTAGTTTTAATCTTTACTACTCTCCTTCCATTTGAGTTCACAATTAGTCTTGCCTTCACGACTCCTCTGTCCTCGTACATTTTATTAAATAATTTTAGCCCGAAGTCTAGAAAGAGTATTTAATTTAACGCAGATCCTCCAAAACTAGATTTCTTTTCAAGAGCATGAAAAAAAGAAGGTTTCTATTTCGTTGAACTCTTATTACATTTATCAAATATATCAGAATAGTCGGGTAACATGAAGCAGAAATATTGTATGTGAAGCAGAAACAATGTTTATTCTATAAAATTCGTAGAGAATCTTATTTTCACTGACACAACTTTCATGGAATAAAATAGGCACCTATTGCAGAGCTATTTCTCAAGTCAAAATAAATTCTAAATCCTGATATTGCGGCTTATTTCATCACAATTTTTAAGTTAATTTTTATAGCAATCTATAAATATTCAGCTTCTTAAAAAAATCTTTTTATAATTTAGTATGCTCATCATCTTCAAAACCCCGTGAAATTAAGTCAGAAATCTCATTAATCGTAGATAAAACCACAAGACACATTTCGACTTACAATGTGACAGCAAAATAAGTTATGCTTGTGCTTCATGTAAATACTCCTCCATCGATCACATGCACTCATTACGTATTGTTGTGAACGCTCCGAAAAGTTTAGAACACTGTGTGGGGTTTGAAAAAAAAGAGTAATATTAAGCTGCAGATATTGCATCCCATTTGTTACTGGTATTTAGGAGTGTAATGAGCGTTTTCTACGTCCCACTACTATAAATCACAAGTTTTGTAAATTAATGTATTCCAGTTTCGAGATGACGCAAAATTTAGTAAGCTTTTATTGCTCCATTTTTATTTCTTATTTTTATGGAGAATGAGGAGTATTGCGAGCAACACAACACCGATTATTCGTTTGGCCAACCACAGTATTAAAACTTTTTGAATAAAAATTTCTAAACCTACTTCGAGTGTGAAAGATGTCTTTGCAACAAACTCATAAAGGAGACATACTACAGACATGAGAACTTTTAAATGAAATAATTATGAAGCTTTTATCCCCACGAGTTGGAATGTAATTAGTAAATTACTCCACTAACATTACATTTGTGTTTGCTAAAAGAACTGGTTACAACAAAAAAATTCCTCTCCGTACAGAAGGTTCTTCCTTATGATACGAGTGAAATAAGTACCCGATTATTTGTACAAAATATTAGTTCCAAGAATAGTAGTTGGTTTGAGAGGGTTTCTCATCCTACGAAATCGAAGTATGAAACAAAACTTATTTAAAGCATCAAATAATTACCCAATTCTGCTAATATTTGAACTTTAATCTTGTAAAGGTTCAGGCAACACATATTAACGGTTAAAACATACAGGTTAGACACACACATTCAGATAACTTATAGTTTTCGAAGGAATAAAAGAAAAAATAGATAAATTCAAGACAATTCAATGGCCGGAGTAAATTCTAGTTGCTATTCACAAAGTTCAATCAAACGAGCTCCTCCTCACCCAAATAATAATGCTAACCCCAAAACATTCCATTAAAAAGTATTACCACTAATCGTCAAATATGCAATGTAATTTACTACATTCCTAAAAATGAGATTTTATGCGGTATATCTCAAATAAGCAAACAATGCAAAAGAAATCTTTCAAATAAGAATATAGAGACTCAAATTTAGGATAGAACACACAACTGCGGACTTCTCGCACCGAACTGAAGATTTTTTTAAAAAATACATACATATCTGAAAACTATTGATAATATCATTATTTTAGAATTCGTTACTTCATAAAATGCAATGTAGAAAGGGTATTCCCATACTTGCTGACATTCAAGTTTCTCTTTAGCTGATGTATTGATATAACATTAATATATCATGTTGATCACATATTAACAGCATTACATTAATCAACTTCCTCATGAATATTCAGTATTTCTGGAACTTGACGCAAAGGATTGTAGAAAAGCTCCTTTGAAATGGAGAAAAGAAAATGGCCATTAATTTTGAAGCGACGAACAACTATCTCGCTGACAAATAGCGTAGATTCCCAGTCGTCTTATAACGCATTGAGCGCCACCCAAATAAGGATTGGTTCTACCCAGGAGCCAAACTGTGAAACGTATTCGATGAACAAAATACGTTAATAGAATTAACACAAACACAAACGTACAGTAATCTCAGGCCACATTTTAGGCATGTTTTACCAATAAACTGCTGCCACTACAGTCAGTCAATGTTGCGAAATTAAGCTGCTAGAATTTCTAGGCCCGGTGAGTCCAAGAGCCGGGCGCATACCTCTTAAAGACAGCCCAGGTCGCCGGTGGTATCTTGGAACTCAATGTGATAAACATAGTGTATATCATTGCAGTGCCTGAGCGAATTCAAATAATGTCAGTAAAGAAGGTGCTAAACCTTATGGCAATGAAAAAAAACTGGATTTTCGTTTACACTTTAAAACCACATCATTATTACAGAATGAACCAAATATTAAAAGAAATAATGATAGCATCTGAACAAAATTATTCCAATAATCACTCCCCAAAATACATGAATTATTTGCACACGCTATTTGCGGGGTAGAGAGGGATTCGCAAATTCAAAAGCGATTCGTAAAGAATTGCGTTAATCACGTATAAAATAAAGACTCCGTTTTCAACTTACTTCTACCAAAGAATTCGTGAAATGCTGATGTTACCAAATCTTCAAAGGGTATGTTGCACGTTCCCCAACTCATGAACGATTTTTTATTGTCTTTGAGAATAAAATACAGAGTGAAGGAGTGTATATTCTTGGAGAAAATTAATAACGACCAAAATAACAAAAAATAACAAAAAGTAATTACAACAAAATAATAACAATAAAATAATAATACAATAATAACAATAAAAAATAACATTAATGAGAACAACAAAACAACAATTTAAAAGTAGATAGGGAGTGATCAGCATTGTTCGGGAATTTGAGTGAAGAAGCAATGAAACGGAAGAATGAAGGAAACCTTACTATTGTCCGGTTAGTTTAATTGGTTTGGTCCCAGTTGATGGTGCGAACAAAGTAAGCTCCTTGCAGATGGAAGATGAGCTCTTCGCTCTCTTCAAGGCCGTCGTCGCAGGCGAGTCGATCACTTCGGATTAGGACGATCTTGAAGACGGGCGAGAGGGCATTTCCAATTGCAACGGAGTGATTGAATCGAACTGCCGCATCGCACAGAATGAATTCCCAGGTCCGCTATCCTGGTTGACAGATGTCCTAATTTTTCCCGTCACACAGACCACGAGCCCTGAACAATCACTCTTCTCTTATTCTTTTTCCTCCCGGGCCACGGAGTCGAGTAGATCATCGATCCCACAAGTCTTCAGGCTGAATGAACGTTACGCTCACGACTAAATTCGCTGAATGCTCTTCTTTCTGGCTGCAGTGACTCACCGTATAACGAGAGGCCTAGAAAACGTAGAGCCCAATACGTAAATAAACTCTCATTTCATGTTGTATTTTTCGAGACAATTTAAGACAAGATAGAATTTGTATTGCTAAAAATTGTTCGCATAAGAACTACTATTAAAATTCACACGGGCTGAGTTTACCTCACATCCAGAATTGCCACCGTCCCTGCAGCGATTCTGAGTGGGAGTCCCGACGGTGGAGGATTTTCGACACTAGGTCGATTGCTAGGTAGAATTCAGCCGCGGTCTAGAACAGAAGTCGTTGTCTAATTCTAGCAGGCAGCTCTGATCGGTAGTTTTCCGTGGTTTCTCCGATCTTCACTAAGTGAATGCTAGGGCAGACCCGTAACCCGAGCGAACTTTCTTCCCTCGAGCTCGTCCTAGTCATGTCCTCTCCCATTACGCTCTTTACACTTCCATGCACTACACTACCACACATGTCGAGAGAACAATCGGGATCTTCGCGCCTATCCCGGTTATGGCGGTGCCCTGCTGGTGGACGTACTTATAAGGGGAAACTTCCCTCCAGTCAACGTCCAGGCCGCACCCAAATTTCAGCATCCAACGGGGCCATCATCCAGCCACCTCCGGGATAAAACGTTCACTAAACTAACGAGATTAACGATGACAGCAGTTGACGTGCTAGAAACCTCCAGTCAGTCCTAAAATCTACTCTCTAGCTTTGTGGAGCGTGAAGTTTGGACTTGTTATTAGATATATTCTCTGAGCGCTTTTTCTCCCTAGGATGAAGGAAGAAATACATATTTCTTTCCGCTTGATTCGATCAATTTTCGAGCATTCTTTTATTTATTCTAGTAGAAGAAGAATATGGTTATACTTCATCTAATTATTGCCGACCCCAGAGTAATTTACTAAAAACGATAAAAGGAGCTATGAAGTACATGAAAGGCAACTATATTTTTATGTAGTACGTTTTGAATTATCTTTTCAAATTTTCATACAAAATATTTGTTTACACATTTTATGAAATTCTGCTCTTTAAGTAATGAAATTAATAACTAATTCAATTACAAATGATTGTAAATTAATTTTTATAAACATTGCATTGATTATTCAACACACATTATTTCTTAAAATTAGTAGATACTAAAAACGCCTATGATTAAAAAAGAGAAGAAAGCACAGCGATCCAACCACTAAAATGGTTGAGATCAAGAATAGAAAATAGTGTGTTACCCTTCTTTATATTTAAAGATCTCATTAACATTTTATTCATTTTCATGTCCAACACTATATCAGAAAGAAAGTTAACGGCGTTGAAATTCTGACAAATGTATTGAATACTTCTCAAACATACATTGGGCGCGCACGCATGAATGCATACATACATACATACATACATACATACATACATACATACATACATACATACGCATGCACACACATCCGGAGAAGACGAGAATGTCCTTAAATCCATATTCTACATTAGCTCTGGCACAAGGAAGAGCTGGGGAAGTCCTGTAATCCAGAATAGTGAAAAAGGAGCATTGACCAAAATGTTGAAGAGAAAAAAGAAAAAAATGAACTTCTGATTCTCGAGTAAAAAATTGAAATTCTTTGTCAACAGAAAATTTCCATTATAAAATCTCTTCAAATCTACATTTAATACGGAATGAATGCGTGCACACTTAACTGTATTCCTATACATCCTGTAATTTCCATTTACACTCATAAAAAACGTACATTCAAAAATGACTGTCGCAACACACTGCCCACAGTCAAAGCGCAGTTGCAGAGCCCAACTAATTTCAGATATGTTTCAGAAGGAGACGCGCATGTGACCTCGGTCCCTCAGCATCTCGCAACAGAAGTATTGTTTATAAGACAGAGTTATCTAGGGAAAGAGCAGGATGCACAAAGGAGAGGCGCCAAGGTCTCGCGCCGCCCCTTTCTCCCTAATAGGTCGGCCTCTTTTCGCAGCCGGCCTGCTGATCAATAAGCGCGCTCTTTGTCCCGAAGGGGAGGGGGGACTGAGACGGCAAGGGCGGGGGAGGGGGCGGGGGCGGGGCGCGCCGGAGAGGCAGCGAGCGGGTCTGACGAAGCAGTTCTCCGAGCCGCTGCCCGAGGCCGCGAGGACGCCCACCCGAGGACGGCGGGGGCGCGGGGGCGAGGATGGGACGCGAAGAAGCAGGCAGAGGCGGAGGGCGGGGAGCGAGCAGGGGGGCGGCGCCGGCGATCGGAGGAGTTCGGGTGGAGACCGGAAGGAAGGAAGGCAGGCAGGCAGGCAGGCGGCAGCAGCGGTGGCGGGGATGAGGGACGTGGAAGCTGAGAAGACGCCCGCTCGGTTGCGGGGTGCCAAGGCGTGAACGGCAAGGCGAGGGTGTGGCGGATGGGGTGGACGGGGGGAGGACGAGGGGGAGGAAGAGGGGAAGGAGGAGGCTCGACGCGAGCGAAGAGTCGTCGCGTCGCGTCGGAAGAAACCTCGAGAGGCGGCGAAATAGCGGAGGTTACAGGCCAGGTCCGCGGCAAGCAACGCCTGGTATTCGGAATGGGTGTCGTGTCACGCGCTCGCGAGAAATACAGGGGAACTCAGAGGAACTTCCGAAACGAGCCGGGAAGATGTCTAACAGCGGGGAGCACAAGAGAAGCAAATGAGGTACGTCATTCAGGTGTTGAAACAATGATGATATATGCCATTTCGTTATCAAACTTGCGCAGTAATTTTATTCTTATTAAAACATGTAAAAAGATATTTCAGAATAAATGTAACGCACTTCTAAGAGGGGTCAAATCTTCTCAATACACATATTCCGTGGACCTCCTCACCGCTAAAATACTTAGGAGTGTTGCTCGACAAAAGATTAACTTGGACACCACACATAAATACAAAAGCCAACAAAGTATCTGCAAAAATATCAAAATTTTTCCCTCTAATCAATGCATATTCTTCATTGAAAGTCGAATGCCGATTGCTACTATTTAAATCCTTAATTATACCAACCATGACTTATGCATGTCCAGTTTGGGGATGCGATTAGCAATCTCCAAAAAATAAGTAATTCAGAATATATTTTTAAGAAGAACTTTAAATGCCGCCTGGTTCATTTCAAAGACTCAGATTTGCAGAGAATTGAAAGTGCCTTCATTAAGCGACCACATAATACAAATAGCCTAAAATTTTTACCAAAACCTCCACACTTCCCCATGCTTCTTAATCTTCAGCCTAGGTCGCAATGCTGCATACCCATGTATCCTTCAAATCACCGTAATCCCACATAACGTTTAATAGATCAAACTGAAGGTTTTCAACCTCGCTTCATTTACCTTAGCACAATGTTTACGTTCTTTCGAGTAATAAAAACCACTGCTTATGAATGACCATTCCCCAAAAGTCAAAGAACTATGTAATGTATAATTTAACCTCCTCGAAAGACAAGTATGTCAAACGAGAAGAAATAAATTAAAAAAAGAGGGGTAAAAAATGATCACGTTTTGACAATGAGTGTATGGTGGGAAATTTCGTATAACGAAGTTACACACGTAACATTTTCCCCGGAACTATAGGTAACTCTTTATGTACAAGTGTTCGGCAGATTACATTCTGGCGCAAAGAAATTTTGGGGACCTGCCGCACGCCGGTGCACGGAGAGCTCCCTAACTATCAGAGGCAAATGTCGCGGGTGTAACTTTGTTGTACGAATCTTCCCATCACATTTTTAATGGCAAAACGTTATAATTTTCCATTCATACATTGCCGAGAATTTTGAAACATTTAATCTGAGTATATTCCGTGGTGGCAGCAGAGATATTGAGGTAGTCAATAATGATTAAGGATCGAGGAGATGTAAACCACGAAGTATATTACAATATAATTTAATATTAAGAATTAACAGCTATACACGTGTTTTGGGAATAATTTATCCCGTCAAGGCTGCGAGTTGCAGTATAATAAACAAAATACAAGATAGTGCCGTGTTAAGTCCCACGGTTTAATTCATAATACATTTGTATGTATTCTATTTATATAAATTTTATATTGTTCTTTTGTATCTCATGCATTCCCGTTATTATATAATATCAATTCATTTGTTCAACTATTTTCTTCTCTGCAGATACACTGAAGACGGGATAAATTATTGACGAAACACGTGTATTAATGGTGTTAATTAAACATGTGTTAATTTTTAATATTAAATTACATTTCAATATATTTTGTAGTTGATACCGCCTCATCATTAATAATTTAATCTGGGTCCCAATTTCAGATTTCTTCGGTCTCTGCCAACTACTTGAATTGTTTCTAAATCTCCTTCCATATTTTTTTTCCTAGGGCTTTTATCCAGCCAACAGCCGGTTGCCCTTTACGTCCCGAAAGGACGCATATTCGACCATACACTAGACAAACACTTGCGGGCTCCTCTGATCTGGGGTCAGCAGAACGCGAGGCCCTCCGCGACAACACACACACAAAGTCAAGGGACAAACAGCCATGACCAAGGTGGGACTCGAACCCGCGACCCTTCGGACCGAAGCGCTGAGTCGGTACTCGCTCTTAGCTACCTCGGCCATCCAGGTCGGCCCTTTCATATTTTTAAATTTTTTTAAATGCAAGGGACCATTCGCACTTTTTGCCGACGGAACCAGTCTCTGTTCAACATACGTGCCCATAAGTTTAAGGAATACACAATGAGTATTTCCTCTATACCACTCTATTACACATCAAAGAAGGCATTCCTGATTACGGTCGACGATTCCGTGGGAAGATGCTTTGCCCACGGCATTTGGCGTTACTGGCGTTTAAGCGTTACTGTAAATGCGAAATTTGAGGCTCATTTTCATATGAAAATATTTGCGTTTTTGAAAATTTTCATTTAAAGTTATTTAAGTCAATTTAACTCCTAAATGCAACAGCGTTTACAAGTCGCTGGAAATGTGCATGTTCATGTGAGTTTTGTTTCAAAAAAGTTACTTTTTGTAAATTTTGAAAAAAAAACAACCCGTTGAAATTATTTGAAGAAAAAAAATGGAGCCATTTTTGAGAAAATGAAATTTGAGCGTTTCTGAAAATGCGAAATTTTGAGCTATTTTAACAGAAAACTATTGAGTTATTTAAATTTAATTTAAACATGTATTCCTAAATACAACAACGCAAACAAGTTGCTGCTAATGTATTTATCAACGACGTGAGAGGCTAGACAAAACAATTACATTTTTGTCGTTTTTGAAGAAACAAAAAAAATGAAAATGACTTCTATGTCACCTCAGAACATTTAGTACTATCACTACCACATGTTTAACGAAAAATTTTGAAGCCGTTTCAGAGAAAATCTTGTTTTTGTAATTTTGTAATATTGTGCATATTTCACCCAATATTGCGCGAAAACTACTAAAATTTTTAAAAAAATGTACATGACTTTAATAAAAGAACAAATTACTGAGAACAAATTTTATATGAAGGAAAAATCTCTATCTTTAATTTTGTAGTTGTAGGAAGACGCCAAAAACATACGAACTTTGGCAATTTTCGAAAATTCAGAGTTAGCAGAACTTGCTGAATAATTATGTTAATATGAAAATAGCGAGAAACCCTAATATCCACAAAAGAACTTCCTCTTCAAACCTTCGGGATACACAGGAACACAATCAGAAATCCCAAGAGATCGTCTCTAAAGAAAAGAAAGAGATGGCACGGAAATACACGAATGTCAACACCGTGGAAAATTATTATAAATTATTTCTATTATCTTCGTTACTTTCTTCTAAGTGCTATTTTTGTACTGTATTTTTACAAGAAATTTAAAGAAAAAAATTGGAGCCTTTTTTGAGAAAATTTTGTTGTCCTATGTATTTCAAAATTTCAAAGCTTCAACTGGAGCCAGATCGATAGGGGATTCTTCAATTTGTAAAAGATCGTACGGATGGTTTAGGCGTTAGTACTGGTAGTGTTCACAGACGGACAGACTTACTGACTGACGGACTGTTTTGAAAAAAAAAAAGAGTACGGTATCAGGGGACCCCAAAACGAGTATTTCCGTTGAAATCAGGAAATCGATTTTCCGCAACATTACATATCTTTCTCTTTACTATGTGCATGCTCCATATTTACGTATGTATATGAGAAAGTAAAAACTTGCTAACAACAGCCTACCGGTTACTTCAGTCGAACCTAGAACATGCGACTGAGAAGGCCTGGCTTCAGGATATAAGTGTTCGAACTTTGCTATGCATACGTTTTATTGAGCTCTCCTTCTGCTAGTTGTTGTAGGAGTAGGGCCAGGTGACGTGGATTGTTATTATGTTATAAGAAATATGATGGTAATTAGAAAGAAAGAAAAAAAATTCTCTTTTATTATTTCTTTTAATTTTTCGCCCAATATGCTAGATGGTTTTGCTGTTGCCAACATCTAATATTATAGAATTATAATGTAACTTGTCGCTTAATACTTCATCCAACTATTGAAATTCTCCGCACCAAAGTGCTAGAAATGGCACGTACGCCATAGAATTCACAGAATTTAGAGATAAAATTTGGAGTCTCTTAGAAGAAAGATTGAGCTTTTCCAATTTTCGAAATTTGAAAAGTTTTAGCGAAGTTCTAAGTAATTTAATATTTAAACGTCTACCTTCTACTGAAGCAAAACATTTAAAGGAGCAATTTAAAGCTATTTTTGAAAAGTACATCGCAGACGTATTTTTGAAAATTGACATAATTTGAATCAAAATTATGAATAAAACATTATAATCTTAGCCTATTAACCAGTGGCGCTACAACAGCACGAACTCTCTCTTTCTCTTTTTACTGATTTATACATTGAGAGTGATGTATTTATTTGCAATGAAGTTGATAGTTTAAAAAGATATGTAATAAATTAAGTTTCTTTTAACGTTGTTTTGTTGATGCGAGTGTTCTAATTAAAATTAATAAAAATTAACTTCGAGAAACAATCTGTGACCTACTTTGACGACCGCAGCTCGTCAGAGCCCTATTTACCCCGTTCGTTCTCTCTTTTCGCCCCGCTTTCTTTTCCTGAGGAAACAGTACATCCCCGTCTAGTTGGTTGGTTGGTTGTGATTCCGGGCGCGTCAACAGCTTAGGTCATTAGTCCCGTAAGTGTAGTGTATGTTTTTCTCGGCGAAATGGCGGTAATCTTCCTACGCTGGATGGCGAGATCCAACGCCGACCTACCGTCGGCTAGCGGGGTTTTTCCCTAACCGGGACTCTCCCACCACCGGGGCACCGCCCCAGCCGGTTGAAGCTCTAAGCTGCCGACCGGTCTCCTGGAATATGTGGTAGTGTAGTGTATGTTAGTGTAAGTGTGTGTGTAAGGGGAGAGGATAGGACAAAAAAGAGAAAGGAAAGATCGCGCGCGGTCCGTGGCCTGTTTGGTAGGGTACTGCTCCGGCATTCACCTGGTATTGATCGGAGAAACCACGGAAAACTACCGATCAGAGCAGCCGGCCGCTAGAATTCTCCTCCAGACAGCGACTGAATTGGACCTAGCTGAAAACCTACAGTCGAAACTCCACCCGCGGTCAGTACTCGAACCTGAGACCTCCCGGTGAGAGGCGCTGCAGTGACATCCACTGTGGTGCCGGTCGCCGGTCGCCCGTCGCCCGTCGCCCGTCGCCCGTCGCCCGTCGCCCGTCGCCCGTCGCCCGTCGCCCGTCGCCGTCCCCTTCACCGTCGCCTTCACCGTCACCGTCACCGTCTCCATCGCCGTCTCCGTCCCTGTCTCCCTTCCTTTGGGGCCCTGCTAGCTTTGATGGCCGCTTCGCCAGCGACGTGCCGACGAGACCCTAGCGGCAGGAGACACGCTGGAACGACGGGGGGTTGACTGGAGAAGAATCTGCGTCGTTCAACAACGGCTCACGCGTTGCCAGCAGGTTCCAGCCCCGACAATGTTGTCACAAGCGCCCGCCGAGGCATGTCCCCCAGGGCGCAATTACCCCTTCCTCGGGCTGACGGATTCCCCGAAAGCCCCGAGGATGACAGGGATTTTAGTGGAGCTCCTGACGCAAGGGGGGCAGAGGGGGGCGGAATGGCAGGTGAGGGAACGCCGGCGAAAGACAGTGACGGAGGAGAGAGAGGGGAACGTCCGAGTCAACCTAATTCCCTTCGTTAACGCCGTCTTATAAACTACTGTTGAGTGCGAATGGTCGCTTGCAGGTTGAAAAGAGACATTGGTTCGCATTACGAAAGTGCTCCTAACGACTTTCAACTTGGTTTACAGAGGGTCTTCAAGCTGCCACATCCACTCGCGGGAGGAATCGGACAAGAGACATCGACCAGATATTGTGAGCAAGTAGAGTAATTAAAAAGTAGGGTAAATAAAAAGTGATGCATTTTTTCTTAGCAACCACGCGTAACGCTTCTAGCTATATCACATGAACATCCAATTCGGTCAATTATAATTCATGAAAGGGAAGCCGTAAATTTATGGCCCAAAATCCCCAAACGTTTTTGTTCCATTTGTTTCCTATACAATCGGTGTTAGTGAGTAGGAAGCTCATACAACTACAATAATCAAAAAGCTAGTGAGTAAAATGTATCTTAAGTATAATTAACTAATGAAATGAAATTATCATATGTTTCTATTGATGAGATGTTGCACTGTCAGAAAAAAAATCCACGGTACGTATACGAAAAATGTATCAACAGAATTAACGAAAATAATGACTCACTGATTACAAGCAGGGACAAGGTGAACCAGCAGCACAATCTGAAACAAATTGAGAAAATATATTTCTGAAGCACGACGATGAAGTAATACATTTTTTGTATACCAGCATTATAAACGACCTTTTCTGTTGCAAGAAATCATTAATAAAAGGGCGTTCACAAATGATGGCGTATTAGGTTTTACCGCACGAATGATTGCGTCATCACACGTTCAGCCAATCGCAGCAAGAGAATCGTGGGGAGGTACGGCTAAATACACACACACACACACACACACACACACACAGAACAGCTGACCACCATTTTCTCGCACAGATGTCAAACACCCGAGATGTTACAAGAATGTAGTTTCGCAAAATAAAGTTTGATTCTCTTATAAATTTATAATGCTGTTATACAAAAAAAATTGCGTAAGCAACTTGTTTATAATGTTGCTTTATTGCATTCATAAAAATTAGAAAATTCGCTCCTAACGTCGCTCGTTTTCGAAACGTACTCATGCATTGAAGCTTAACATAAACTAATTGTATAAACTACAATTAATTTTAGGGCGCATCTCTATTATAACTTGCAAATGCGAAGGGACAGACCGAGTGATTCCTCTGCTGAGGTGAAAAGTCTGTAGCCTGGGAAGCGTGTCGTGAAGAGACCAGTATTGTACAGTTCTATCTATAAAATTTGACACATGCGAAAGGACAGTTTCGTTCTTAAGAGGCAATTCCCTATTTGTCAGTAATACGTATTTCGGAGTATACGGAGTTTATTACTTTGTCATACGCAGTAACAGAAAAATATCGATACATGTAGCTTAGGTTAATAACAATCACTATAATAAATCAATATAAATAAAATTAAAATGCATATTCAGGCAATAAAACGAAATTGGTAAAGCCTCTGCTTTAAAACCTCGTAGAAAATTGGCCTTGATTTATGCGAGAAATTCTGAAATCTTATGGACATTTCGACGAATGAAGTAATCAACATATGGTGGGTTGCACAAAGATTTTTCATTAACTCAACAACAACTCAGTGTATGTATACATAATCGAGAGGATACTTAGTACCTCAAATAATAGTGACCTCTGCAATGCTGTCAGCTCACTTCTTGTTTCGCTTTGACATTATACATAGTTTACTCTTTCTATGGATCACCACAGTAATGAAAAACAATTTATTCTGACCAATATCTACTTCCACTGGCGTAGAGTTGAAGTTAAACGCGTCTCTCGCAGCTGACGCAATATACGCACAGTTAGACCATCTTCAACAAAACAATCGTTCACTAACTAGAAAATTCTACGATCAATTACTGCGATTCGACGTATCTTCTGTCACAAAAACATCCATAATAATTCAATTTGCAAAGGATTTAAGCAATGAACTTCACTTCGTGATGTACAGAGGCAATACTCGACCCTACTACGTATCTCCCAACTTTCAGGGGTAAACTTTGCAAGAAATCTTCTCCAATCAATAACGGAGATTTGTAGCCTCCTGACTTCCGAGCTGAAAACACGGTTTCCACCGCTGGTTGATTTATGTGCCCGAGGCAGAGCAAGGGGACCCGCACCGAGGACGCAATGATCGCGATCTCGGATTCTATTTATTTATTTATTTATTTATTTAGTCAAAAAACAATCAAAAACTGTATGTGACGTATGGAGGAGAAAATCATCTGCGCACGCTTTCTTGAGTTTTAGAATCCCTTCCCAACAATTTGACTATTAATAGTTAAAAGATGAATAATAATAATAATAATAATAATAATAATAACAATAATAATAAAACAACAACAACAACAACAACAACAACAACAATAATAATAATAATAATAATAATAATAATAATAATAATAATAATAATAAATTTAAAAAAGCGAGAGATTAACATTTCAAAAACTAGATATTTTCGTTGCCGAATTATACAGAAAACTTACTTGTAACGGTAAACGAACGAACAGATTTTATTTTTCTGTATTGCTAACAAAATAGAAACTCACCCTAAGCTCTACTACCACTACAAGCAAAAGGAAAGTTCAACAAAACGTGCGCACAGTGAAGCTACATTTACTGAATTAACATACTACTGAAAAAATATTTACGCGACTTCGATACGATGTTTTCATGTATTGTGAAGATTCGAAACACCTCAATATATGTACTTCACACATTTCTGATCTACTAAATATGTTAATAAACTACAATATTCGTTCGTTTCTCATACATGAACATGAATAAGAAATTCAATAACTATTAATAGTTAATATATCAATTGTTAAAATACGGGAATGTTTGGTAGCGACCTACTTGTGTAGTAGTGTGACAATCACATAGTATCAGTTTACACGAGGCTGGCACCACGCTATTCAAATGCCCTCGCGATGGCCTCCTAGACGTAGATAACGCCACCTGAGAGACTGATAGCCGAACTGGCCCAAGCTACTGAGCACGGAGGAAACGGAATCGACCTAGGGTGAGGGTGGCGGGTACGCTTGTGAAGAGATGGTCATTCTGCCTAGTGGTGCGTTTGGTTATGGATGGAAGTGTGACAGGGGTAGAGGAAGAACTGACCCTGGGTATTACCACGCGGACGGGCCCAAACAGGGCCTGGGCAAAAGAATGAGGTTTTGGAGTGACTCGATGAAACGAATAACCGCGGGGAGGTTACGTTGCGAAAGCCCTTCCGCGAACTAATGTCAGTTACCAACTGATTTTGTTTTTACAGAAAATACATTGAGAAAAACTGAAGTGTGAAACAAGAACGTTTTGGGGACTTATTAGGGGAAGTGAGATTGCTTAAACTTGAAGATAGTCTTTCCTTTTTAACAAAACAGCATAATAAGAAATTATATTTGTTACTATTACATAGAAAGGAAGCCTAGTTGTTTTGACTTACTGCAATCCATTCTTTTCTTTCCTTATTTCTGGTAAATGTGTGTGTATTTTGCATCATAGAGTAATGGTGAAATACATTTTGTGCAGGTATGGATGTGTGTGGGAAGATTACAGATTTACGTGATCATGTATACAACCAATGTAATACGTAATATGTGCATTTTTTTGTTTTAAATTATATTTAGTATTCATATATTGGAGATTAGTATTTACCATTGTATTTTTTTACTAAAATTTGTCCAGGGTACCTCGAACTCATAAAATTTCCATCTTGATGCTCACCTTCCTTACTTAGATTTTCATACGCTCCAGAAAACAATATCCCACAAACAGAGAATGGTCTCAGTAGAGTACTAAGAAAACGATACCCGAATAACGTATTTTTTATTGAGGAACATTTACAGTCGCAATAAAAAATATTTCAGATTTCCAAAAACCTTTTTGCTTTTCATTCTCCTCAATACCTATCACATCGCATCGCAAGGCAATGAACATTTGGTGTTTCTTTAGATTATGGACTTACATTGTGCTTAAATAAAATGAATATGATTACCAGTTTCACGTATAAATAATAAAATTTGAATTAATTCCACGGAATTTCATCCATGAAATATAAAAAAGTTAACACACCCAAACTTTTTACTTCCTCGACATATAAATAGTTTACGTAGGAAAGAGCAAATATTGTAATGGTGAGGCTAAAATCGGCCATTTTTCGAAAAATTCCTTTTGTGGAGTCGTGGCATCCAAAAACTGGATAAAAATTGCTCCTTTATATAGTAAATTGCTTCCTCTAACACATGTGTCGGCGAAGTGCCCACGCGGCGATTCGGTGGGCTCTGTCCAGGAAAGGGATCCCCGACGCCTTTACCAATTTGGTAATGGACTCTTACACCGACGTTTCCACAGACATTCAGCACCCCTCGAAAGGCATTGAGGTGCCAATTCGTAGAGGAGTAAAACAGGGGGACCCCTTGTCCCCTCTCCTTTTTAATCTCATTATGGAGTGTTTGTTTGAGAAATTAGAAAAGATGTCAGGGTACACGCTATTGGAAAGGAGTGTGTCCGTATTAGCATTTGCTGATGATCTGGTGCTGTTAGCAAAATATTCCCCAGGAGTTCAAGAATTGGAGCTCAAGAATTGGAATATCTTGGGGTCCTCGGAATGACATTGTCTGTCGCGAAGTGTTCATCATTACAACCTGGTTCATTGAAGACCCCTGTCTGGAAAAGTTGGGAGAGAGAATTCCTCTGGCCAGTAATGATCATACCCTAACATACTTGGGAGTGAACTACTCTATCTGGAACGGCTTCCCATGTAAAGAATACATATCGAATTTGATAGCAGCAGTAACTAGGCTTCAGAAGGCGCATTTAAAGCCCACTCAGAAGTTGGCATTACTTCATACCTACATTAAGCCACATTACCACTACCAACTGGTTTTATCGATGGCATCTATGCCAATACTCAGCGAAGCGGACTGTCAAATCAGAGTGGCAGTCAAACAGTTCCTACATCTGCATATGAATACTGCCGATGTCTGATTTTATCTGGCCAAGAGATATGGAGGATTGGCATTGCTGTGGCTCGCCCAACACGTTCCTAAGGTACCGTTGAACCTAGGATTGCGATTAGAAAAATCTGCAGATCCTATTTGCAGATGGCTGATCTCCTGTCGGAGTTTCTACCAACGGATATTAAAGACCGCCAAAATACTGAGATTCAGCTGGCCCGCCACTGAACAAGATTTAAGAGCTTATGAAAAGAAATGCGCCGATGACGAGGTAGCTGCCTGGGAGAAGCTGGGATCCCACGGGAGATCGGTTAAGGCGCATATAAACGATCCGATTGGCAATGCCTTTTTGAGAGATTATAATCTTCTGAAACCTAGTCTTTTTATCACTGCACTCCAATTGAGATTATATACCGTTGCCAATAAAACTACTCTTAGTAAAGGAACGTCCAGAGAGGATGTATACAGCAGGAAGTGCAATACAGCGCAAGAAACCATGAATCACATCCTCGTTCAGTGCATTTTTAAGAAGTCAGCAATAATAAAGCGTCATGACGAGACAAAAACTTTATAGAGATGAAGATGCTCCGCAAATCAGACACTGTGATGTCCATGGAAGCCACTTTTCCCGTTGCCGAAGGGGTTCGACTCAAACCTTACCTGGTAATAAAAAGCCGGGAAGGAGTTCACGTGGCCAATGTGACTGTCCGCCACGAGGATAGGTCTAGCCTTCTAAAAGCAGCGGAAGAAAAGGTGGTGAAGTACCAACCAGTCACTCCCTTGGCTGCTCAACTTCATGGAGTGCCCGGCGCCAGAATTCTTCCAGTGGTGGTTGGAACTTCTGGGGCTATGCCAAAATCCACAGTCAGTACCCTCAAGACGTTGGGAATCATATCTCGAGGCGATCTACTGACTATCTCGATAAATGCTCTCAGACGCTCTACACACAATTTATAAATTACGATGGAGCAATTTAGCATTGCTGGTAGTAAATGCAGAAAATGAAATTCTTGGTCCCCGTGGGGAAGTCTAAGGAACCCAGGGTATCCTAAAATGCCCAGGATATACCTAGTTACCATGACTAAGCGGTAAAGTAGTAGATTACGCGTAATTGTTCTTGAAGTACAGGCAATTACTCTTTTATTTCTCGAAAATTACTCCACTTTTCCTTTTCTTTCTTACATAGCGCAAAGGGCGCATAAAAATAGTGCAGGTCTCATTTTCGTTGAACTATCGGAATTTTTGAAAATGGCAAAAGTCAATAATAACGCTAGAAATTATTTTATGAAGCGCCTGGTGTGTTATTTTTCCTTTTGAACCGTTCACCGCCAAATTATGATCTTCCAAATCGCACTCGTGTTTCATGATTCAAGTTGCACTTTTTCTTTCTCGTATACGTTTCTATATAGGGGGTAATATACGTAGTATTGACAAAGTTCTGTAATGATGCAGAAAATCGATTTCGAAATTTCAACGGAAACACACGTTTTGGGGTTCTCTGAAAGTGTTTTTTTTTTAAACGTTCGTTCGTTTGTCTGTCTATGTGAACAACATTATCGCATACACTATGCGTAGGACTTTTTTTCAGACTGAATACTTCTTGGTCGATCTGATCTTACTCGAAACTCTGCAATTTTGAAAAACATTTATTAATTTTTGGGGTACTTTACATGAAGCCCCTGACATTTTTAAAAAATTTCTCAAAACTATCCTGCGTTGCTACAGTCTTTTCAGCGACTCCTAGGTACTCCTAGAGGTCGAGTCCTGACATTGGCGGATCTTCGATACTAGAAACATAGCTAGATAAAATTCAGCCGCTGTCTTTAGAATACCAACACTCTGATTAATACCAACACTCTGATACCAATACTCTGATCAATAGGCATCATGAAGGCGAATACCGGAGCAGCACACTAAGAAATGATCCACGGACCGCGGGTGTTCATTCCTTCTCTTTCCTCACCCCCTTTTTACACTTACATGCACTACACTACCACTCAGATGGAAGCTAACTGATTATCCTGGGGTGATGCTCCGCTGAGGGAGATACCTGGAGGAGGACTACCCAGAAAGCCTACTTCCCGTCAATGATTAAAATGAAGCATTCACTACCTTAAGAGGACAAAGCAGTTGATGGGTCCGGAAAAAAATCAATCAATCAATCAATCGAACATCGTGGCAGATTGCATCAAATAATACGTTTACCGTTAGATAATCAATATGACATTTAAAGTATATTGAATTAACTATTAATCTGCTTAGTAATTATTGAAATATCGAATCACTGAAACGTCAATATTAAAGGGGCACCGAGGATGGAAGGAAATAGAGGATGCTTAGGGAAACGTACATGGCAAGAACAGGAAATTGCTTTAAATGATTTCGAACACTTAAAAAAACATTAACATTAGCAACGGTGTGAAAGAAGCATCTCAAATTTCGGAGTGCTCTGAGAGAAATATTTATGGACAGGGACACGCAGCATGTGGCTGAGTGCAAACATCATGTTTCATGAATAATTTGTATATTTGAAATTCATAACGCTTACTTACGTAACCTTTTACGTTCAACAGTTAGTTACGTTCTCCTAATTTGTTCACTCGTAATCTGCGTAAACTACTCAACATCTCAAATCTTAAATGCATCTCAAATAAAAATGTTACTAATAATTGAAACCATGTTCTTGCGATCATCGCGGATACATTGTCATTCCAAAAGATACTTGTATATGTTTCTCTGTCATCAACTTCTTTGAAGTTAAACGTATTCTCAAACGTAATTTGACACATATGTAATACTTCTCAACCAGAACTCTGCATGTCTGATCTTATATCGCAAATTTGTGATCAGGAAGGAATGTTGCGATTGATTAGCGAGAGCGATTGAGACGAAATGTCTGTTGTTCTATTAACGCTGTATATACTCTGATAAACACTACCAATATAATCCATTCTCCCCTTTTATTGCTTGAAAATATTGGGATTTATTTCATTACATTGAAATATCAGACATCTTTGCAGCGAAGAAACTTTAATAATTCTATCATTATACATTAATACACATCACAAACATTCACAAAAATATTTGTAGTGATGTAATAAATCCCTTGTAATGACACTATGCGGGCAACAAGAAATTCACAATGCGTGAGTTTATCAAGAAATTGGGTTAAATTGGGAGATTCAATGTTATTCTGTGTATTTGAACGTTTATATTCGTGCTAACTTTAGTCGCATCGTAGTAGCAGTCAAGCGATACTGGTAGCCAGTTACGCTGTACTGCAATTTAAGGTTGAGATGCATTGTATTCAGTTCCATATTTATTGCAAGTTATTTTTAAAACCTATATCTCTGCTATATACTCAGAATCCATCGTTTGTTTGTCGATCCAAATCCGAAGAGTTGTAATGACACTATGCGGGCAACAAGAAATTCACAATGAATAAGGATAAAATAATTAGCATTCATCGTAGTCTGCTAAAAATATATTTCTTCTACAATGAATAATATGTAAGTTAAATCTGCTTCCATTGCCATATGAAAGGAAAAATTGAGTGATGTTTCTAAACATGCGTCAAACACTTGCTAGCGCGCCTTCCTTTGGTGAACAAACAACAGGGCGCAACACCGGCAACTTAGCGAGCTAGAACGCCCGGCTAACCGCCCCTAGACCAGCGTTGCTAATATAACTCGGATCTAAGCCAGCAGTTAGGCGGTGTGTCAGTCAGAGATCGTAGTGAGCAAGTGGTGAAAATACTATTTTGCAACGTTCCAATTTTCCCTCTTCGGTTTACGAACCACTTAATACGTCAGATTTTCCTGACGACGACCGTGCTCCTACAACGAACTTTCTCTTCAACTACGGACCCAGCAGCATCACGGACATTCTACAGACATGACCTCTATCATCGTTGTTCCGAGCGCGAGTTCGCCCTCACTAACACGGCCTCTATCCGACTCTAGCCCTCGTACCATATTATTATACCTTTTTCACTTTATCGCCACGGAGTAGAAAGCAAGTTACGTGAAACTCTTATTACTGAATCATGGTAACGAAAAAGTGGCATGGAATGGGGATACATGTGATGGGATTAATCCAGTTGCTAAATTTAGAAAAAAATCCTCCATCACGTGGTATATCCAGAATCCATATTTGTGTCCGTGATACCGAAAAATCGAATTACGACAAAACGTCAGTCTGTCTGCTTTTTGTCCGTCTGTGAACAACGCTAGCGGCTAAACCGTTCAGCCGATTTTCTCCCAAATTTATATTCCCCAATCGATTTGGCTAATATCGCTTCCCCTGGAATTTGAAATCAATATTTTAATTTTGGGGGTACTCTACATGAAGCCCTCAAGACATTTTCAAAATTTTCAAAAAAATGGCTCCATCGTTTTTTATTAAAATTTGTTGTTGGATAGTGCGAAGGGTGTTTAAGAGAATGGTGCAGGGCTCATGTTCGTTGAAAATCCGGATTTTTCGAAAATTGTAAAAGTCGGCGTGCGTCTTTAAAACTCTTAATTTCTCGAAAATTTTGTTATGTAACATATAGCGATATGCATATTTATGAACTCGTCTCTTCACGCTTGTTATGATGAGATAAAAAAATCTATAGGGTTCCATTTAAAAAATCGAATTTGGGTCAATATCTCTGCAATAAAAAATGCAATTTAATAATATTATGCATATGTGCCCCTTGCATATAGTAGTTTTAGTGAAAACCGCATTTCAGTATCTGCAACGGTTCAGGAGAAAATTTAAGAGAACATCTTAGGTGGGCCACACGGTATAAGGATACCTCTCATAAGTTATTTTCAGTAACAATGAATATTGTTTCCATATTAAATATTTCATATAAATAATAATCTCCGCCATACATAGTCTCCATTGTTGATACATAATGCTTCATAAATATTTATAGGAGTCTGTGAGAATTATTTTGACATAAATTGAATATTGACGGCATGCGATACTTTTTTATCAGACATTTTTTGTCCATCGTAACAAGTTCATGACAAAATGATTGAAATGATAATGGGAGAATAAATCAAACTGGACACACGTAAGGTAACAAATTAATAACTCTGTAAGAAAATTTGGAAAAAACGTGAAAATGGTTTGGTACCTGCTCAGTAAGTGCGCAAAGGCATATCTAAAAGACTGAAAAGATCGTGCAAATATTGAGACATCTATTTACAAATTAATGGTGGGGTCGGAAAATGTGTTTTGGGACACCTGCCTAATCCATTTCACCAAATACACAACACATACTCACCGTGTTAATATTATTTAGGAAGATCAGCGTATCTGATCAGGAATAAAACTTATAGACTCACGCTTTAGTAGCGTCATTTCAGTGATTCAAGTTCATTTCGTGAATAAATTCATCAGCACATTAATTTATTTTAGTCGCTTGGATTTATCGAATTCTGCAATTCCAATCTCATTCATGTGCTTTGAAGTTGTAGCACATGAGGTGGTGGGAATTTAATCGCTAAAATAGGCGACGAGTTTTGCAAAAGGATATTAACTAGTTGGTAACCTTGTTACTTGTGGACACGCCATGGGGGCCGCGATTCTCGGATCGTCGAGTAATATTTTTCCAGGGAAAACGATTGAATTTCATTACAACAAAATAGATTTTTTTAGACAATGACTGCCAAATACTCTCTGAATGATAGCATTTGTAATTTACTACGTATTGGAATTAAAATAATAGTACTTAAAAAAATGAAATAATTAAAGCCACTTTACTCTACCTTATAAAAGATGAATGCAGTGTAACAAAAATTATTCCTTCGGTGCTTAGACATTTGAAAGATAAATTCACATTGATGGGCTAACCTAATCAGAATTATAAATTGTTGCTTGTACTTGTCTCATCTCTCCTGCTTTGGTCGCGTAACCTGTGTAATGAAATTCCCAAGATAACCCTATGATATATGCGATCGCCAACAATGTCGAAACGTGTAGAACAGTAACCGCTTTAGACATGTTTCGTCCTTAGAACATCAGAAGACCTGTTTGTCAAAGCTCGGATTGACCTCGAAGCCGTCAGTACCACTATGTAATATAAAGCGAGTCAACGTCATTCCCAGACGCAGTGGCCCGGAAAGGTCTGATAAGCCTGGACTTGGAGGAAGTTTCACGTTATCTTATAGCTTCTCTTCTCACTCAACGTGCACGGTTATCCCCCCTTTCCCCGCTACACGACTATATAGGGTGATTCTGGTATCCTTCATACCTTTTACTCGATTTGAGATACTGAGAGGTCTTCTAGAAATGCACTTTCTTAGGCATTTATGTCAGAGATAAAACGTGGTGGAAATCCACTGAAGAAACATCCCAGAAAGCAGCTAATTCTCTTAACGATATAAATGTCTTCAAACTGGCTTTAATGCCTCGAGACCAAAGCATTTCGAGAGCCAAGTAAGAAGAATCATTTAAAATGTAACCAGAAACAATTGACGCTCCAACAGCACATACTATCTCGTATATTTTTAAAGGTTAGTAATATTAAAATACTGGTTGAACCTACGAAACAGTCTCCAACACGAAAATATATTTATGAAGCGGATCTACAATGTGGCTGTGAAAACGGAGCAGGGCAGAGCGAGGCTGGGCGAAGCGGGGCGGGACAAAGCGGGGCGGGCCAGGGTAGAACACGGGGGGGGGGGGCAGAACGGTGCGGGGGAAAGTGGGGCGAGGCACAAAGAGGAGCAGAGGAAAGCGAAGTGGGGCAACGGGGTAGGGCTGACGGTGATGGGACGGCGAGTGGGAAGAGCGAGGGAGAGAAGAGTGGGGAAGGGGAGAATGGCGTGTGGCATTGCGAGGTTTGGAGGGTTAAAGCTAGGTGGGGTCGGGGTGGGGTCCACCAGACGCGCCATGGCGAGCGGAGCGGGGTTGATAGGGGCGCAAGACATTCTATTGGAAAGTATGCTGTAGGATTACTAAAGAACTTACTGATAGGCTGAAGGGGGCGGAAGACGTTCTATTGGAAAATATGCTGTAGGATGACTAAAGATTTTCGGTAAAAACTCGAACACATTCATATTCCGTTTCTCCTCTCATATCCTCCTGATATCTTACCCAGTGCGCACTCTGGGCAGCTTTCATGTTCCATTCGACCGCTAGGGCGTATCAGTGCAAAGAAGCTCATGTTCCATTCGTACAATCGCACGGAACCAGGGCGCACTCGGGGCGCCCTAAACTGCACTGACGATCGCGTCAGTGCGGTCCAGTGCACCGGGCCATTGAGAGGTTAGGTACGGAAGTTATCCATGCTGATTTGCATTCGTTGTGAAATTGTGAAGGCAATTGAGGATCTACTGTCACGCAAGGATACTTCGAATGATGAAGTATATTATGTTTCGTAAGAAATGTCTTAAAATAATTTTTGTGACCCGCGAATTTCGGAAAATCAGTTTGTGTTTTTCTAAAATTTAACCTTGAATAACTTCATGTTAACAAATCCAGTGCTATTTAGAAACCAAAGTGTAGGTATGTCTCAATTTCGAAACGCTAATAAAGTGAAAATAAAAATAATGACCCTTACAAAATCATTCAAATATATATGCCAAGAAATGTTTCTCGCACGCCCATACATATACCAGCAGAAACCAAACAATTCTGCAGAAGCCTTTCTGCTCAAAATCTTGTGTACTATATCAATCACTGGCAAATCACGAAAAATGAAATTTCGACACTTACGCATTGAAAGTTTTCATAGTTTTTAAATAAAGAAATCACGCGTTAATGATTTATGAATTAAGAAGTAAGAATTACCAAAAGACGTCATAAAAAAATATTACAATGATCAGAATTCAAAATTATTATTTTTCGAGTTCCATCAGTGTGACAGACCAAGAACAATCTCACTGCGTACCGCACACGCACTGACTCAGTTCTGGAATCCGCTTCATTCGTAGCTGCCCATCACGCGTGTGGGGCAGCACTGTTGCGGAGCAATGACGTTTTTGCCCTGCACTAGGGTGGGTTTCGGTGCAACGAATGGAAAACGCTATTAGTGGGTGACGAGGGAAAAAATCAACATTATCAATATTGTAGTTTTGCAATATTAAATTTTTTTTCGATTTTCGAAATTAACAGTTCACCAAAAATGGGACCTGTGCTATTTTTATAAGCTTATTTTGCTCTATTTGAAAAAAGGAAACAAAAAATTTGGAGCCTTTTTCAGAAATCCTTTTTAAAATTCCCTATATTTCATGCAAAATTACGCTGACCACGCATTTTGTCGAACATTTGTACATCACATTATTTAAAGATCTATTTTTGAAGAACGATTTCATTACGGAAAATGCTCTATATTTAGTACTGTAGTTGCAGACGCCTCAACAATTTTAAACTATCGCAATTTTCAAAAGTTAAAAAATTTAAAGGTAATGAGACTAGCGCCATTTTAAGGGTATTTTGCTCCATCCAAGAAGACAATCCAAAAATTTGCAGAATTTCTGAGGTAAGTTTGAACATTTTGTTGAGGCTTAATGTAAAGTACCTTCAAAACTGAAAATATGTTTCAAATTCCTATGGTCTCCTGTTCGGCTGGTTCAATAGTGGAATGTTAATTTTGGGGGAAATTGTTTAAACGGTTCACGAGCTAGGGTGGAACTCAGAAAACAGTTTATTAAGTGGCGTGTGTACAAGAAACTGTCCCGTTGTCTGTAGAAAATTGTCAAAAAGACTTATATTTAATTCTGTGAAACGAAGAGCAGGCAAGTTAAAACGGAATAATTACAAATGTACAATTGTGTCATTTTTCCTAAATATTCACTTTCGAATACTATGTTTTATTTGTTCTTTGTGACACTGTTTAACTAATTGACTGATCGACATCATCTCATATTAGTTAATTATGACTAAAGGCTCATAAATTTCGGGAGAACAATGACACAATTGTAAGGAAGGATGTGAATGTAACGAATAATTCCAGACATTTTTTAATTAAAAGTGATTATTAAGAAGATCTCTGTACGAAGTAAAATTTCACCAGAGCACAAGGCACCATGGCTATTACTGTGTCTGTAATGTTGGTTCAAAATATATTTCAGAATTTTGCTTCTCCTTAAATATTCCATTTTCTATAGTTACGTCACTTTTCCATTGGATTGGTGATGTAGTGCTTACTATTTTTTAATGTTAAATACATAATGTACGTTGCTTTACTCTCTGTAGACTGTATAATACCGGTCATAGCTATGCTTCAATGAACGCCAGTTCCATGCAGTAACGTGACGCCAATAAGGCAAACGCGTACAACGGTATGTGTTCCAGGCGGTTCCTAGAAGCTAGACCTAAGGTCCCTTGGGCGAGCAGACATGCAGCGGTCCAGCCACGTTATTTCCAAGGAGCTCGGCTTTGTGAGAAACATCACTCCCTAAGTCCTTGGTTTTCGGGACGTAAGGAAGGAGCAATGTGACCAGCGACGGCGCAGGCAGGACAGATGGCTTCAGTTCCAAAGTAACCTAGGGAGCGACCAATGTAACGCTATGCTCAACACCAAATGCGGTTAATGTTTATGTTTATGGTGCTTAGGTGGCACTGTCTAAATACCTGAAAAATAACTTATGTTACAAATATATCTTTTCAACTTATGTCATAAAATAATTGAGATATTGCAGCAATATCGATGCGTTAAATGAATTTGAAATTAATGAGCGCTCGTCTACCGCAGTTTTAATTTTGTACCCTATCTTTACTACGAAAGCAGTTATTAATGTGTTATAATAATACACCGGAAAAATGGCTATTTTCGCGAGAAAAACTCGTATTGAGAGAAGCTCTGATATGGAAAAAGCGAATAAAGCTTGCGTGTAATGTAAGTTACATACTATAACACATTATGCAGGCACAATCCAGGTCCTTAATACTGAATATATTTAGACAGAAATACAGCTGTCTGTGTGTCTACAAGTCTGTCTGTCTGATCTAGCGACTAATTCGTTCAGAGAATTAAGAAAATGATATTCCCTGATCGACTTGACAGAACTCCAGGACCTGTGAGGTTGAAACGGATATTTGATTTTTTGAGGGTACTTTACATGAAGCCTCAATTTTTTTTTCAATTACACCAAATTTTTGGGTTACATTTTTTCCTCTGATAAAATGAAGGAGGCTTAAAAAATACAGAAATACAGCTGTCTGTGTGTCTACAAGTCTGTCTGTCTGATCTAGCGACTAATTCGTTCAGAGAATTAAGAAAATGATATTCCCTGATCGACTTGACAGAACTCCAGGACCTGTGAGGTTGAAACGGATATTTGATTTTTTGAGGGTACTTTACATGAAGCCTCAATTTTTTTTTCAATTACACCAAATTTTTGGGTTACATTTTTTCCTCTGATAAAATGAAGGAGGCTTAAAAAATTGCGCAGGTACAATTTTTACTGAACTTGAAAACAAAAATGTATTTTCTTCATAAAATCTGTTCTTCAAAGACATATTTAAATAAGGCGTTTCACAATTAAAAAACAAGTAGTATTTAAACTTATGCTTCCTTTTCTATTATTTCTTTTTTACATTTTTATTTTTTTCTCTTTCTTTTGATAGATTCTTTTTATTCTTTTTTAGCCATTTTACGTAAAAATTAGACAATAAATAAAAAAACATCTCAAACATCTAAATTTTCTTCGTTTTTCTTGAATATAGAGGAAAATACGCTCATAATAACGGATAGGTCCCATTTTCGGTGAACTTTCTGTACTTTCGAAAATTGCAATACCAGTCGGGCTAAAACAATTCGTCCCTTGATACATACGAGAAGAAAATTTAAAGAAAAAAATGGTGGCGTTTTAGAGAAAAAAAAATTTGGACAATTTAAAAATTGCCGAAATTTCTCGCAAAATTACGCGAAAACTACTCTTATTTTCGAAAAATTCTACGAGACCTTATCTCATAATCTGTCTTTAGGAAACAGATTTCATTAAGGAAAAAATCTGTATCTTCAATATTATGGCTGTAGGGAGACGTTAAAAAAATTGCACTTTCGCAATTCTGGAAAAATGAGGTATTTAAACAAACATGAGCCCTGCACCAATCTTACGCGCCCACTACGCTATCCTAAGACAATGTTTAATCAAAAAATCTGAAGCCATTTTTGAGAAAATTTTGAAAATGTTTTCGAGGCTTCGTGTAAAGTATCCTCAAAAATCAAAATATCAGTTTGAAACCTCAAAGCCTCGAATGTCTTTTGATCGAACACGGAATATCAATTTTTGTGAGTTCCTGGATATCTAACGAAATCATAGGTACCTCTCACATGGTCAGAAGCTGCATAGTAATCTTTCAAAATTTGCGCGTTACGTAAATTAGTAATAAAGATTACTTTCTACTTCCTACTTTAGTACGTAGTAGGCGAGAAAGTAAAAATATAGTTATCTTCTTATTTATTTTCCACCTTGTGGTTCTTAATTTTAGGGCGTTCCTTCAAAACACATAACAAAACTACAACTTTTCCAGTTTCTCTGGTGTCAACTTTACGCCTTACACCACCCACTAAGTAAAACGTTATCAATAAAACTGCAGAAAACAAAACTCAAATTCCTCTTATTAGTTTAAACTTCGCCTGTTTTCAGTGGAAATCTCTTTAAGACTTTTTGCGTCTTGCAACAAATAAATAAACTACAGCTGTTCCAATTTTGCTGGTCCTAACTTCACCAAACACTTGACCAAAAATAAAGAACATTCTATATGAATTTATTACAGAAAACGTATAGACACGCTCTATCTCTTAATTGAATAAAAAAATAGTTAAATTCATAAAATACGTAGAATATATAGTTATAATGCTCTATCCATCTAGCATAGTTCAGAGAAAAGAGATAATACATCTAAACAGATCGTTCTAACCCACGAAGACAAGGAGACGAATAAACATCTCGTCGTCTGGTTGTTTTCATTAATTCCAACTAACACACAGTCAACACCGAAAAGTGAAACATTTTCCTCTACACAAATTATCTGTCTTGGAGTTGCGTCGTTGCGGTCTGTTACACCGAGAGATCTACGGAGACGATCCAGCCGCGGAACAAGGAACAGGAGCGGCCGTGCGGCAAGGGCCGAGCGGCAGGCGGAGGCACGACCGTGTGCTTTATAGAAGCAACGGAAGTCGGCAAATGCCTGAGGCCCGTTGGGGGCGTGGCATGAAGGCGGGGACGGAAAAAATAAAGGCAACCCCAGAAAGCAGAGGGTGCTAGAGCGAGAGCGAGAGAGCGAAGAGAGAGAGCGAGAGAGATAGAGACAGCGAGAGAAAGAGCAAGAGACAGAGAGAGCAAGAGTCATCGAGATAGTGAGAGAGATAGTGAGAGGGCACGAGAGCGAGAGCGGGTACGAGAGCGAGAGAGGGCACGAGAGCGAGAGCGAGAAAGGGCACGAGAGCGAGAGTGAAAGAGGGCACGAGAGCTGGCACGAGAGCGAGAGAGGGCACGAGATCTCTCTCGTGAGTGAGAGAGGGCACGAGAGAGTGAGAGGGCACGAGAGAGAGCGAGGGAAGGCACGAGAGAGAGCAAGAGAAGGCACGAGAGAGAGCAAGAGAAGGCACGAGAGAGAGCGAGAGAAGGCCACGAGAGAGAGCGAGAGAAGGCCACGAGAGAGAGAGAGCGAGAAAAGAAACGAGAGAGCGAGAGAAGGCACGAGAGAGAGCGAGATAGGGCACGAGAGAGAGGGCGAGAGAGAGCGCAAGAGAGAGAAAGAGGAAGCGCAAAAGAGAGTGAACGAGAGCGCGCAAGAGAGGGAGGATGAACGAGAGAGCGCGCGACAGGGAGAGAGAGACGAAGAGAGCGAGCGAGAGAGAGAAAAAGCGTGCGCGAGAGAGAGCACGGGCGCGCGTACGAAGGAGCGAGATAGAGAGAGCGTGAGAGAGCGCGCGCGAGAGAGCGACAGAGAGAGCGAGAGATGCCGCAGAAATTGTTGCGTGACTGGTTCGTGCATGGGTAGTGATGAAACGATGTGAGAGTGGTGCGGGGTTGATGTTGGAACTATTGTGGAGGCGGTATGGGAATGGTTAGGAAGTGATGCGGAGGCATTGAAAGGCGGTGTGGATAAAGGAAGGAACTGTTGCGGTGGTGGTGCGGGTTTTTATTGATTGATTGACGTTTCCGGGCACGACCCTGATCTCCCCACACGGGTGGTAGTGTAGCGCGTGTAATTATGTGTGAAAGGGGAGACGATAGTACGCGAAAGAAGGATAGATCGCGCGCAGTGGCCCGTGGCCCGTTTTTACGGTACTGCTCCGGTATTCGCCAGGGAAACCACCGATCTGAGCTACCAGCCGCTACAATTCTCCTCTACACGGCAATTGAATTCGATCTACATTTCAGTCGAAAAGCCTCTACCAACAAGATTCCAAGCCTACGACCTGCTGAGCAGAGTTGCTGTAGAAATAGCGACAATTATGGCTGTGAGCTAGCCTCAGCAGTAAAGGTTGGTGTAAGTAGTGCAGGGGACGGGGATGCTGTGGATGTAGTGCGGACGCGGTATGGACGTAATGCATGGTGAGGAAGCGGGTCGAAAGGCTGTGCCATGCGGTAAGGGACGGTACTAGACGGTGAATCGAAGAGCGGATAACGTGAGCAGGCGTGGGTGGCCTGTATGAGGATACAAACTATCACTACGGTACAAAAGACGGTGTCGATGCAATACTAATCGAGTGGAAAGCGGTTCGGAGAGTTCCAAGCAGTGGCGCCCAGAAGAGGAGGGACGGCAGCTGACGTAACTTGACTCAGGACCCCGAGTCAAGTAGGGTCTCAATTGCTTTATTCAAAACGCGTAAAAATATTTACAAACTTCTAATTCAAATTAACTCTACAACTAATTTCTGTTGCAGGGAGAGATGAATTTTGTACGTGTATTGATGATAGGAGAATCTCTTGTTTGAAATAGGAGACCCCCGTAGAACTACTCCCAGGACCTTTTGTTTTCTCTGGGCGCCTCTGGTTACGATGACGTGGTGAAAGCGACGGAACCTCTTTCCTCTAGGTAAAGAAGACGAAGATAAGAGAAGTAAACAGACCAGGAGGACGTGGAATCAGAGAAGTGGAAGCAGCGGAAGACAAAATAACAGTCGGAAGCCAGATCAGAGAAGTAAACACAAGCGCATGGGAGACAGAGGAGGGGATAAACGATGGAAGTAAAACTGGAGGTGGATACCACGCGGGGATAGAGAAGAAAGCCGGGCGGAGGTGGAAGTGGAAGTTGAGCCGGCACAGAGTACGTGGCGGAGGTGGAGGCCGGAAGCAAGAACGCCTGAAGGCACGCGGAGTGGGTGAGACAAGAAATGCGAGGAGACGGGGCCACGTGACGTACCAACGGAGGGGCCCTAGGAGAAGCCGTCCGAGGATGGGCGTTGGCGCTGGCAACGTGAGCTGAGGGGAGCGACGGGCAATGAGGTGAGGGGCGAGGGTGTGAGGGGGCGCGGGGCTGAGCACGAGGCGAAATTGAAGGAACGCGTCAAGAAGAGCCAGGGCGCCGAGAGGCGGTGGAGGGGGAGGCGGAGGTCGGGGAAGCGGATGTTTAACGCGCTGCGTGTGTGGAGAGGGAATAGATGGGAGGGTGCGAGGCGAAGAATGAAGTTATGATATTATCACAGCGAGATTACACGTGTTAAAGGGGAGCGCTGTCAATAAACGATCAGATACCTACTCAGGTTAAAAACTGTTTTTTCACTTCAGATATAATTTGAATCATTATACGATGTAATAGTATAATATTTCCACTGTTCAAGAAAATAGAAAAAAATGTCATCTCATTGTATACGATGGTAAGAACACGTGAATATCATAACCAACCCGACTCATATTGTAATCTGTACTCAAGTGATTGTAAGTTGTACAATAAAGACATGTCACACAGAGACACTACCGCGTATTCAATCAATCATTTAATTTGTTTGTAATTGTACAATTGTCCGTGAAAATTCAGAAACCAAGAATCACGAGTTTTTAGAAGTTCAGAAATCAAATTTCTTATACCCGGTGTTCTATACCTTTCGTGCAATAAAAGAAGCAAAAAGAAAAAAAAACGCTATGTCATTTATGTTAAAACTTTTTTTTAAATGAAACCCACTCTATCGTAGGGTGAAATTTTTTTATCTAAAGATAAAAAATAATTGTGCTTTCATGGTTGCAGTTTTTAATTTGTTCCTATCCAACATTAATCTTTTCCACTCTCCATGTTCGTGTATCTTAAGGTGTAAGACAAATCTTTAAATAAAGAGAGTTTACTTGTAGAAAGAGTATTTATATCATATATATTTCAGAAATAAAGGAATGTTGAAGTGTTCCAAAATAAAGTATGTTTTCCAAGAGAAAAGAAGTAGAATATTATATAAAATATAAACGACTTCTTTGATAATTTCCAATATTTACTATGAACCCCGCTCCAATCAACATAAATTAATGTTTTCCTTACATCTTGTATAAATATTATTATAACTTCAATGTATCACCAAGGAATGTATACTTTCTATTACGACTGGTGGCACAGAACTTCCTCTTTAAGATAAATTCCAACTCCAAGGCGAGAAACTGTGAAAGATGTTATGGAACTGCTTTTTAGCAAACTTCATTCTCATTCAACTGACTAATTTTAACTGGCACAGTTAAAAATACTTCTCCAAAATTTCATACTCAATTTTACGAAAATGAAGAGTAAATGGAGAAAGATTCCTTCAAAAAACAACGAAAACATAACACAATCAAAATTACGTAACTTTCGGAAACTCGTTGAATACTAACAAAAATTAAACATTATACTCGTAAAAGCATTCTATCAGCAAAGTAATAAAAACAAATTAATCTATGAGACACATACTCAATTTAAAATAGTCTTTTAATAACATTCCTTAGCAATGATAACGTGTTCATTGTTTGTTGGATTAAACATCAAGAATTTATTATCTATATTATCTTAGACATAAGTGTTCCCTTAGTTTCAAGAGCGCAACGTTTACATTTATGGCTTCGAAAAATTTGAAAGCATTCACGTTGATTCTTTACAGACACATTTCACAGCACTAAGTAAATTATACCTGCAGCTTCTTTATTATAGGAGGATTTCAAGGAAACGGAGTTTATATCTTGAAATGCTAGACAATAACAAACTGCTATAATGAATAAAAACATTCATATGAATGAATTATATTGATGAGGAATAATGAATAATAAATATTCATTATTCCTCATAAGTATTAAATATTCATTATTCCTCTTTCCATCATTAAATCACGACTTAAGTTATGATACGACTAAATATATAATTTGATTAAGATGAAATTTTCTATGAAATGAAAACAAGGGAAGTTTAAAACTACAGCAAGATGTTAAGGCTGCATTAAAGGGACTCATCTTGTCAGATAATTATCATTATCATGTCATCTTTTAATATTTTATTCAATTTATGACAATAAATTTTTGAACTCGTGTACCAGCGATAAAAAACATTGATGTTATGAAACATCGATGTTTAAAATTAAAACATCGATGGGAATAATAAATCAACAAAAATCATCGATTTAGGAGGATGGTCCAGTATTTATTAAGGACAGTCCGTTATTTATATTTACAGATTTATTAATATAAATCTATTTCTGCCAACGTTTCCAGGTCTTATTTGCTCTCAAAATCAATGCTAAAATGATGGAATCGTAAATACATTTTAGCCTTGATAACGATATCAAATAAGGCCTCGAAACGTTGAAAAAGATAGATTTATACTAATAAATCTGAAAAGAAAAACAACTGACTGTCCTTAATAAATCCTGGAGCATCCTCCTGAATGGAAGTGTAGGAAATTAACTTAATAATCATTCAGTTTTTAAAGTTAGGAGTTTTAAAACTGTTTTTGTAACCTGTCACATTAAAATCATTGTCATCAAATTCTAATTTTACATTGGTAGTGTTTATATCTCACTTGCATGTTAATTAGGAATTAATAGTCTGGGTGAGATATAGTCTGCTCCATGAAGGTTTCGTTTCGTTTGAACACATACTCTGACAGTGGTAGCATCACTTACTGTTTCATATTTTAACTTTTACAAAATTGGGATTATTGGAACTTTTCATTCACGAATACATCGGTTTTAATACATAGAGGTTTCTCCAAAACCATCGATGTTTTAGAAAAACATGGGCATCGATGTCCCATCCCTAATACCAAGATAATCGAAAAGAAACATCGAGCAACAAACTGAATTTGGTGTGGGAGCCTCCAATTTAGACACAATAAGAATGAAAACGGAAATTTCAACACCACACGATTCGGGGTGACTGACATGAGCATAGTTGTAACACTTATTATCAGCTGGTTAAGGTTTTCTGATTTTTTAATACGAGACAAGCTTGACTATGTCAAGAAAGCAATACATTACGTATTCGATCCTTATTCATGCAATATCACGAGTACAATATACGAGTTTAGAACAGAATGTGAGATCTCACCATATAAATAATGTTATAGTATAAATATTATTACTGTTATTATGTCAAGTAGAGAAAATAACAGTTACCACATCATGTTTTTGACAGTGTACTATCTCATTACAAAATATTGCTATCTGGTGAAAACAATTTACAGGTTCAAATAGAATGTAAGAATTCTACGCATATCTCCTTTCACTATCCCATCCAAATTCAATTCCATGAAAATCCAGTTCCTTTAAACACATCGCTGGATGATGTTTTCTTTCCTTGTAACAGTACTCACAAGAATGCCGTTAATGAATCCCCGTTCGATACTGCAGATAATTGGCATTATTCTTCCAGATTCCCACCTAAGCAAATATCTCAAATTACCCGGATGCGACATCGCGGAACTTCCGGAGAAGCGTTGCTCCCCACCCAGCCATTCCGAGGAGGTCGACAAGCTCTCCGCGAATACCAGTTAATTACCTCCACCCGGCGTATTTTCCACTGCTCCTGTGTCAGCGCGAAAGCAAACCGTTCTTCTCCGCGAGGCCTTTGGAGCTCAGCCTTAAAGCTGGGCTACAACTCATCCACAAAGCACAGCGACAAGCTCCCTCCCGTCCTGGGGTCTTTCCCCGTGCTCTCCCCATACGTCGTTTCCCCCTTATTTCTTCTCCACTTCCTTCGTACCTTTAAACTCTATCTTCTCGTCCTCTTTATTACCCACTTCTCGCTTTTTCTCACATTAATATCATCTCGCCCTCTCCTTTCCATAGCTTCACTTGGTTCGCTCCTTTTGTTATCAGTCAATTCTGTTTTCCCATTACCCACATTTTCCCCGTTGTCTTCGCACAGCTCCACAGTCTCAGATGCTGACCCTTTGTTGAAATAAAGACAGATGAAAACAACCGTTGGTGATGAGGACCACAGTGACTAAGTCGGAGTAGGGGTAAGGAAGAATTGGGGGTAAGGGTAATTGCAAAGACAAAGGTTGGGAAGAGAGATGAAGAGAACACGTGGGAGAGGGCGGGCGAGAGGGCGGGCGAGAGGGCGGGCGAGAGGGCGGGCGAGAGGGCGGGCGAGAGGGCGGGCGAGAGGGCGGGCGAGAGGGCGGGCGAGAGGGCGGGCGAGAGGGCGGGCGAGAGGGCGGGCGAGAGGGCGGGCGAGAGGGCGGGCGAGAGGGCGCGCGAGAGGGCGGGCGAGAGGGCGGGCGAGAGGGCGGGCGGCGTGGCCCAGAGCAGGGTGGCGTGTGAGGTAAAGGAAGGGCCAGAAGCTAAAGCGAAGAGAAGAGACCCCAGGAGTGGCAAGTGTGTTGACGAGGGGGGGGCGAGAGGCAGTGCGGAGGGATGAGGGGGCACGGCAGGGCGAGTGTGCAGAGTCGTGGGAAGAGCAGGGTGGGTGCGAGGAAAAGGCGGGGCGGCAGCGCAAGCCGTACTTCACAGCGCGTCGGGAGGTTTGGACTTGTCTAAGCGGCGCTCCGGGCGTCCCCCAGGGATGGCAGCGCGGCGCCGACAAACACGGCGTCGCGCGCGACGCCTGGGCCGCCCGCCCGCTGCCTCGGGGGCTTCGCATGCTGTGTTGCGTGAAACGGCCGAAAGGCGCGTGCTTCTCGGCCCCGACGTAAGTTTTCCATCATTATTAATTTTTGTTGTGCTCTGATTGTCTACATTTCATATGTGTGTAAATATGAGATTTTTTCAGACGTAGGGAAGCCAAAAAGCTTCATATAATTAGATCACAACCATTATTTATAATTTATTCTCATAACATCAAGTAAAATATTTAAAATGTAAAATTCATGCCTGTAAAATTCATTACTGAATTTTTAAAAATTGTTGTGAACGTTAAATTATATAAATTGAAGTGTAATCTTAAGTCCAGAAGACATGTGTTTTCTATGATTCTCTTGGACAATTTTTTTTAACTTCTTGACAAGTTTTCCATAATTATTCTGGACGTTTTTACGTTCAATTCCCAATCTATTGTTTATCCACTGCCGAATCTTCTCAACGTTTTTCTTTTTCACTACATTATTTTAATGCTGGGTTATCTTTTTCCTTAAAATTGCGTTGTCTATCTCCGACGTTCATGATGCAGTGAAGTAAAAAACCTGAACAACTATTTTCGCAGAATTCAGTCGGGTCGGGAGCACTACTATAGGCGCGAGAAGCAGTTACTGGCTTCAATCTACGCTTCTCTCCCACAGCGATAACCATCCGTTTGCTCACTGCGTGAATGAGTTTATCTTCTTTTATGGCAGTGATAATAAAGCCACTCCCCCGAGTTATTATGAAGCCTTGTGCTCGCTTTTCATGTGTAGAATATTTTCTTTCAATTTTTGACCTCGCTTGTAATGTTTTATCTTAAACTCTTTTTCCGCCAAAAATGATCCTGGAAAAGCAGTAAATTAGACAGATATATGCGATATTGCTAGAAGCAAGTCAGACATAATCGAGAATAGCACTTGTATATCTATGATCACATTATTGAAGAAAAATTAAGGAAATATATTACAGAACTAGTAAATCTACAATATCAGACACTTTCTCGCGTTATTTGTAATGGTTTCTGTTGCTTCTTGTAAAGTATCCTCTAAAAATCAAGACATCCGTTTCAAGCTCGTAGTTAGCTTGAGTTCCTTCTGATTGAGTTTTTCCTGATCCATTGAGCAAATCCAGTCCAGTTTCCCTGATCCGCCCTGCTGGCCCGCGCTGGACCCGCTGGATCCCGCAACCCCGCCGACGCCCCCGACCCCGCCATCTCATACGCCACAGCCTCTGAGGACGACCCCTTCGCTTTCTGCGCGGTTGGAGCCGGTCATTTCACAGGGCAAATGTCTCTTCTGCCACCACCCACGCAAGCGTTGGCGACCGCGCGTCTGTTTCAGCCCACACCGATCTCCGGCGATCGCCGTTGGCTGCATGCTCCCCCTCATCCCACCTTTCGCACAACCACCGCTCTCACACGTCTCGTCCCCTCACTCGGGCTCCATACTTGTCTCTTGATTTCGCTGTGCTGCGTGCGATCGCCTTTAATGATAACACACGGACGCTGACCGTGTCAGAGTCAGCTTCCGTGTATGATCGTTAAAGATATAACCTGTGGCGGTACTCTTCACACAACCGCATTGAAGTATGAATTTTCTGGCCAATATGTGAACCAGCATCGAGTTGAAAAAATAGCCCGAAAATATGTTGTGAGAGATACTCTGTTTTTTTGTGCAAATTATGGATATAACAATTTAAAACCTTAACATCACAATTTTTACATATACTCGTCGCACAAACGTACTGTATTACACTTGTACTAATAAATTTAAATTTAGCATGTAAAGCACGAAGAATCGATAGGCATTCAGACATTTAAAAATTAAACGCATGTTTCGGTCATTTCCAAACAATTTTAAAAAGATAACAACAATATTAAACTTCGCGTGAGAGTGTGTGCCCTTCTCTGAGCTTGTGTACTTAATGACGACCTTCAATCTCACGTTTGGCAGGCGCGCTAAATGAGCGTATGTTTCCAAAATAAGTCAGGTACGTGCACCCTCTTGTTTCCTCCTGTTCCCTTGAGACCGTCCGGCTGCGATGGCTCAATGGTAGCATTGCCGCTGTCTGGAAAGTGTCACTGATCTGGAGGTCTTATTGTTAGTCTCCCGTCGGTAGTGGATTTTCAAAGTTGAAGCAGGAACAAATGATATACATACAACTTCGATATGAGATTTCCCATTGCTTGTTCATTGGCGAAGATCAATCGTCTTCAATCCCGACACGCTCTAAAAGTTTTCAATATTCTTTTCTGATAAAGCCACGTATTAACATTAAGCTTTAGATGTTCATCTCTCTTGCACCTTTTCGCCCCTTTCGTGTCGCCACCTTCTCGTCGGTCGAGCAGCAAACAAATCATGAGACATGTCTTGTACTTTGCTAATTTACAGGGTATCTTTAGAGAAACAAAGAATCTTTTATATTCCTATTTTCATATGTATTAAATCTTTCGTTAGTGTCCTTAGTACAAACAGAAAACACATGAATTGTTGTGTAATAAATTACTTCATTGTGTTTCTTAAAATATTTCATATATTGTTTTTATTGTATGTAATTAAGACTCATCGAAAACTGTTAATTAATTACGCCAACCAGCGTGAAGTCTGAGTAGTAATGCTGCGCGAGAATTATATTTTCTTTTCTTATAATTTGTTTCAGCTTGGGTAATTGCATTGTTGAGATATTATATAAAATAAATCGTACAATATTTGTTGTTTAAGTAATATTGCGCTTTGCAAATTATAAAGAATGTCTTCTCCAAATTTGGCATGTTCCAAGACAAATAATAGGAATTTTGTATGATGTATGTAAACACTTAAATTTATTTTGTAAATGGTAAATTTATTTTACATTCATGTGTTGCAAATATTATTCTTTAGTTGATCGTGTATTAAAAGTACTTGTCACAATAAAGGTCATGTTGACTTCTATTTGGCAGGCAGTTTAACCGACTTCTCCCACCTAAGCGAGAGGACCTCCGCCTTTACATACATTTTCTTGTTCTATCTCGCCTTACTATACGTATGGAGAGAAGAGAATGTATTGTAATGGTACCGAGGAAATTGGCAATTTTTCGACAGAAAAACTCGTATTGTCGGGCCCTGAAAACGGAAAAGTATATAAATCTTGTTCCCATATGTAGTAAATCACATCTAACACATTTTGTAGTCAGGATCCACGTTCTGTAGGTCCAAGGCACCGAAAAAGACGATTCACGGCAAAACATCCGTCTGTGGTCAACGGTAACGCCTAAACATTCAAACGATTTTCTCCAAAATTAAATCTGATTTATTTATTTATTTATTTATTTTTACGTCAAAAACAGTTAAAACTGTGTATGACGTGCTATGGGGAGAAGTAAATTCTGTGCACGTTTTCAAAATTCTGTGAGCCCTACATTAAGTAATATACTTTTTGAATTTTTAATTTAAAAAAATAAAATAAAATCTATTTTAAAGGATAAATCAGCAATAAATGTTGGGCTCTTATCCATGATGTCCTTCGTCAAGGATTAATACTTCCTGCCGCGACTACATAGAAACGATAATTTGAATAACTATATTTCCCACTGAATTCTAAAAGTCGTGCACAGATAATGAAGTTACATTTACGTCCAGAAGCAAA